>JBCEZV010000092.1:8266065-8289250 GCA_039654365.1 Cataglyphis livida
TTGGCCGAGTACCGCGACTGGTCGGCTCGAATCCGTTATAAAAATGGATCCGCGAGATGCGAGTGGCCCAAGCGGTAGATCGAAAAGGGTTATCTATCCGATCGCCAATTTATTGTTATTTCAATTTCTTAATCATCATATAATTATTACC
Organism: Cataglyphis livida; assembly: GCA_039654365.1. Lineage (NCBI taxonomy): Eukaryota > Metazoa > Arthropoda > Insecta > Hymenoptera > Formicidae > Cataglyphis > Cataglyphis livida. Next base: position 8,266,217 of record JBCEZV010000092.1, read on the forward strand.
TAATATATAGTTGATGCAGAGATTCAGGAGCAGATTCTGGAAGCATTCATCTACTTCTGGCATGCCTCGCCCTTCTCTAAAATAATAAATACATAACGCAAGGATTGAGTAGCATAAACGCACTTACGCTGAAATATAGCATGATCAATTTTCCTTGATGTATGTTGAACGAGCAGATGAATGCATTCGCGAATGTTTTCTGCCTTCGAGCACCGCGCCGGTCCGATATCGCGGGAAGCTGCGTTATATGCGGAGAAATATCGCGTTGAAAAAGTCGCACGCCGATCACGAAACTCTCGACTGATAACGAGTTATCCGCTTTTTTAAATAACGAACCGGTCCGCGTGCCGACCACGAAGGAAACCAGTCGATGGACGCTAATAACGCAGGCCCGACAACACGCAGAATTACGGCCGGCAAGTTACTCGCTCACAAAGTTAGTTGCAGTAGCGCGATTTATAAAAATGCAAGCGATGCAACTGGCTCTCTCTCTCTTCAGCAGTCACGCGATATCTCCCGCCCCTCCAATCGCATCGCGTTATTAACGATCGCGAAGCAGAGTCTGACTTTTGGGCCTAATAATTCGTAATGTAATGAGAAATTCCACAAGTGATATTATTAAAAGATTATTAACAATATAATTTAAAATATATTTAAATATATTTTTATATATCATAATCCAACCGATGTTTTAATAATAAACAATAGAAAGTGGAGCAGAAAAGATTAGGAAAGAAAAGACTAAGAAAATTACACGTCAAAGTAGAACGTTTAATGTTAAAATAAAAAATACAGGGCACAAGGACAATCAGATTGAGTAATTAAATTACAATACAAAAAAATATTAGCAGTACGAAGTAATAAATGAAAAGGAAACTATGGCCAAGATTCTCCGAAGATGAGTAAACAGCTGACGGAATAGACTAAAGAAACGGAGCATGATGTGTGTTGCCGCCAGGATTGCTATATCAATTAATTATTATTTAAGTGGAGTGTGAGATGCACCGACATGTTCACTCTTATCACTCATCATCAACTTATCGTACGTATCCGATTACTGTAACCCCATGATAAATGTACAAAGTAACAAATATATTCTTTTTCGAACAAAAAGTTCGGGAAAGTTTGTTTTATTCAGAGTATGAATCCTAATCCTTTGGGGATATTAATTACTTCCTTAGCGGGAAGGAACACAATACATTTATAAAATTATAATATTGTATATATATAACAAAAATTTTAATAAAATTAATAATTAAATATTTTTAACGATAACGAATATTATAAAATAATTCAAAAAAAGGAAAAAGCATTGTGCAAATTTTAAATACAAATGATGAAAGTATTGAAATTTTATATTTTAAAAAGATTTATATAAAACATAATATATAAATTAAAAAGAAATAATAATTAAAAGTTTTATGATAAAAAATGTAATAATTAAAAAAGAGAGAAGAATTAATAAATTTTAAATATGACAGAGAGAAAGAGAAAATTGCCTTGTAAATATAACATCGATTAGAGAATCAAGCTGCATATATGCTTAATTATTTGAATTTCTATTAATCATGATAGTTTCTTGATAGAAGAAAGAATCTTTTTTTATATTTTATTAAATTCCTAAATTTTATGAAAAATTAATATTATAAATATATGTATAGAATTAATGTCATGAATTTCTATTAAACATAAATATCCTTAAAACACAATTAGATGAGAAACACACTCTTTCTTTTCACTGATTTCTTAAATAGATCTCTAATCATGTAATGATAGATGATGAATTCACATCATTTCTCTCGTATTATATACGAATCAATCAACAACTTGATCTGTTCTTATCAAATACATCTTAACAGAATTTTCAAATTAAACGGAGCTATTTTCTCCATTTTTCCTGACCATTTTGATTTGCTTTGATCGTAGCGTACGTCCAACAGTCAATCGACGTTCCTCTCTGATGAGCGGTCGTAATTGAATTATCGAGACGATCGTATAGGATAAGCGATCAAAGGCGCATTTGCCTGATAATTTCTCAGGCAAACAATGAGCCACTCGTAAAAGTCAGAAGGCCTCTCGTTTTATGCGTTACAGCTTCATAAGAGACTCATCGAAGAGCGTCGCGAGTGTCGTGTATATACTTCTTCCTCTACATCAGTAGTGCATTCCAAAGAAGTATATATAAATTGTTATTAAACAATTATGAGACAGTATCGATAATACGAAAATATTATAAAATCGTAGCTAGATGCAAATACTTTGAAGAAAAATTCTCTTCGAAAAAATTGCTCTTCGAAAAGAGCAGAGTTTTGGAATGCAAAAATAACATGAATTAATGAATCAATTTCTCGTATTTTAATATATATTATATTTTTATTAGAAAGTTCAAAGGGTAGACACAATAATTTTTGTTTAACAAAGTTTTATCGAATTTAATTTAATTTTAATGCGCATCGGGGAATGTAGCACTCGCAATGACATCGATGAGGCTGAATGCTAAAGGCCATTCGCATTCCGCGATATCATGGCGTGCGGAGCGGCGTCATTTTGACGTTTAAGCGCGGTGCTGCTATAATTGCTCCCGATTAATAACCGTAACATTGTTATCACCAAAGGCGCAAGCTTTATCGGCGGACGGAGATATTCGCTCCCTCGCTCTCCCGAAAAACCGTTACGAGATTTTATTTCGATTCATTATCATATTTATCCATGAAAGTCAATTTCGAAATCCTCGGTTACACATGGCGAAAGCTTCCCATAAAACATTCAGAGAGCGTATTTCGGATCAATACTGCGAGCGGGTTTCGCGGGTTTCTTTTCCCCGCCCCTGGCATCTCGCAGAAGGAAAGGCAAAAATCCTCGCACGCCTCCATCTACGTTATATTTTATTCGCCTTGCGAATCTCCTATGAGATACAATTTGATCCGAGTTAATATCGTCGACGGTTAAGAAAATATCCGTCGTGCCACGTCACGGGGCTCAGACTGCCCTCCGCGATGTGTAGGAAGTTGCTAGGCGTAGCCGGGTCTCGGTTAAAAGGCCGAGGTTAATCGGCGAAGAAACTCCGTGCGGTGAAAACGCGCACGGTGATCCATAAGTTCAGTCGCTCCCCCGGTTCGGTCTCGGTTTTTATATAAAGTGCTGTAATAAAAATATTATGGAATATGCGAGATAAATGTAATGCCATTATCGATTTTCCACTTATTGTTCATGTAATTTTACATACTTTTTTTTTTTTTTATACCTATTTTTTAGCTATCCGGCGCCCCGCGCGATGTAAATGACAGTGTAGATTATTTATGCACGATCTGACACATTTAACGGACGATTTACCACGAGCATATTTACATGTACTCCTCTGAGCAAGCATCATTAAATTATCTCGAACCACTTTGCTTCAATGATTTTCGTCATCAAGTGATATGAAAAAGAAGAAAGATTCGTTAATATAAAATCGCCAAGGATCGAGAGAAAAGCCAATTAGAGCGCGTAAATTATTAGGGCACTCGCTCATAAACAACCATCAGCTGTTTCCGATCCTTTTTAATGACACGTATATACATACATATATATATATATATATTTAAAAAAATTAAAAGTGCTTTGTGTGCACAATGTCAAATTCATGAATCTCGAAATGTAATTAGATTTATTAACTTTTGACGCAGCTGATCCGTGCGCAGTTCTTCCTTAATTGAAGGCGAAATGAAAGCTTCAAAGCGCTTCGTGTCGAGGACTCTTATCGTTTGTACTCTTAGTTTGCATCGAGCTATGACGTCTCTTTCTCCGTTGAACTTTCACGTTTCGTCGAAAGTAAAAAAAAAAAATACGTCTGCATTCGCACGCGCACCAACCGGCAATTAACTTATCGCCGGTGAAATTTCGCTATCGGCGATCGAGTGTATCGCGAAACACGCGGTATCCTTGTTAACGTGCGTGATATGGCAACCGACATGTGTGGCAATTTCCGATATCGATGTATTGTATTATATTTTTGCGACGTATTGTGTATTATATTTTTTCCATTGTATCGTACGTACTATCTCTTTTGCACGCTTCGTTTGCGCTTCTATACGAGCATCGCTATCAACGCGGGTTATCTACAGCCTCTAGTATTTTTTCTATGCGTCGTACACTCCCTCACATCCCTGCCGTCAGAAATTCTATACAACGCCCGCACTCCCGCGATATAGTGTTGAGTATTGCCATATAGAATTTCCTATATTACGCATATGACATCACGCATATAAAAACCGTACTGTTTGGTAAATAACTCTGATAATCAACAGAGAAAATATTATATACGATACATTTATATTCAAAAAGCATCACAATTTATTACCGGCAGATTTTAATAATTTTCTATGAAAAAGATTTTGTCTACAATGTCAAATAAAAAATAAAATCAAAAGAACCTTGGGAATGAAATAGTCATAATAAAAATACTCAAATACGGAGATAAGAAAACGCACATAAAAAAGTAAATCACAACATAATAAAATTTTACGATATATCTATTACTAAAATTATTCAAATTCACGATTATTATTTCATCTAGAATTCATTAAATAATTGAAGGCTATCGTTTCATTTTGGAAAAAAATTTATAAGTTTTAATTTAATTAATATCTTGTCCCTATTATCTGACGCTAGATTTATTAACATGACCATTTGACAATACCTGGAAAGACATCCTTGGTGTCGGGAGTGTAAGGATGGATCCAGCCATTCCTCTGTTGTATGATACACTGGAACATGATGTTGAATTTTGCGTGTTTCTATCCACGTCGTGAGAAAATTTCCTAGATCACGTCGCCTCTTTCGAAACGAGTTCTTCCTTATCGCGAATGACGATGACGTAGCTGATGTAGCACCGATTACGCGATTTCGAATCGCGATCGCAATTATGAGATAAGAGACGAGTCTCACGTTAATCTTGATCAATCTCACGCAAGACGCCTTTCCGAATCATTGTTTTTAATCTCTCTTCAAGAATTTGATATATGATTTTCGTCTAAATTTAACTGCTGTGAAGCGCGACGAATCATCTTTTCATCTCTCGATTCTCGAGTCGATCTTAATTTTTCAGAAATTTACACGTTGAAAAAGAAGATGGGCAATCTTTTTCTCACAATTAAAGTTCCGCTATGATATCGATCTTACGATATGGCCAACGAAAAGGTCTCTCCTTACATATCACGTCACGTTCTTGCGGAGAGAAAGGGGCGGTCGCAGTTTACTTTATATCTTACGCGTACTGTAAAGGTCGTATAACTCTATAGACGCAACACTCTAAGTCGTTGAACCGCACGACGGCGTTCCATCGAAGGCCACCGCCGTCGATGCCGCCGTCCCTAGGACGATCCTGTTTACGAGATGCTGCGAACCGCGACGGCGGTCCAGGCTCATCTTCTTTGCGCGCGAGTCCTCGTCGTCTCTCCGCCTTTTATCTCCCCTCGACCGATCGAACCGTCGATCTCGTTCCGGCAGAAGAGAGGCTCTGCTGCCCTTGCGTATCTTTCTCTTCCTGTCTCTCGACGATATACCACTCTTTCCTTTCCCCTTCCTTTTCGCTTCCCCTCCTCTTTTCGCCTTCCTTTGTCGTTCTCTATAGATTGATTCCTCGATCAAACAATTTCATCTCTTTTTTTCTCCTTTTTCAATCTTCCTTCATATCTATTTTCTTTTTACGTTTTAATTATTCTTTGATATTTTTGTAATTTTATCTCGCTCTTTAATAATTTTATTTCTCTATCTTAGCTCTCGAGTCTAAGAGGATCAAACTAATTAGCGACGAAGTGGCATATCTAGTTATGCAATTCGATGCAATATACTCCGACTCTTAAATAATGCTTAGTGAAGTGCATTTATTTGAAGTTTTTTCTTACACAATATTTATTTGATATATTTTATATCGGAAATAAATATTATTTATATATAGCAGACTAATTTTCTTTCCTTCTTTTGTTGAACGTAATTCGTGTGACAGGAACGCGGTTTCCGTCTACTCTTCCTCTTCGCAAAGTGCTGCCTATTATTACGTACGTAATTTCGTTGTGATGAAAACGATGCCGGGCGCAGTTCCTCCCGCTTTTGTTACGGCAAGCCAGCGAAGGACACACCACCTGTGCGCGCAGCCCAGCGAGATGCGCCGGGACCGACGTCCTTGGGAAACGCACTTACCGTGGCCTCTCCTTCGTTCCTCTCTCTCTCTCTCTCTTTCTCTCACTGAAGGGAGAAAGAGCGCGAGAACGTGATATTCGCAATTTCCCACACCGTCACGTCCAAGTGACAGACGCAATACCGACGAGACCGTCGCGCGAGATCAGAGGGATAACTCTCGGCGCGACGTCCTTCGGAAACGTCCCCGTGTCGGAAACTCGCACATCGACGCGCGACCAGGATATATCGGACCGTCCTCTCTATAATAGATGCACAAGGGATGCCTTCACACTCTCGGGACTGCCTTCGCGCTTTTCCGACTCTTCCGGAGTTCGTCGCGAAGCGGAAACTACGCGCCAACAATGGTATCCGCGATCTCGATACCGGATGTTGGCGTCCCACGCGACCGATCGACGCCAAGCGGCGTCGTATACGCGGGAATACAGATCCGAAGACGAGAAAGAGAAACAGAACGCGGTGCTGAACAAGAGTTTCCCCCGGCACGACGGTATCGGTCGCTCCTGCGACGGCCACGACGACGATGACGACGGCGACGACGACGACGACGACGACGACGACGAGGAGAAGAGACCGGTGAGGAGGGTGGCTGGTCGGGTGGCTGGCTGGGATCGAACTAGATGGCTCGTCGCCAGGCAACCAGATTTTCCCTCTCGGTCTCTCGCGCGCGCGAGTGCGCTCTCTCCCCCTTCCTTCCGTCCCCCTTCCTGGCCCGGTTAGCTCGCTCGCACGTTCGTTCGACCTGCTCTCGCGTTCTCTGTCTTTCGCTCTCTTGTTCGCTTCGCCGATTCTCTCTTACCCTCCCGCGCACACTGCTGGTTTGCCCATTCCTTCCTTTTGCCCCCCCCCCTCACCTCCCCTTTCCCCGGCCCCAAGCGCGCGCGCATTTTATACATATACACTTACACACAGACGCACCACATTAACACACGGATACAACGCACCGGTTCCTACACTGTCTCACCGCTCGCTCATCCTCCGCATGCCGAAGGATGCTGCAAAGGATCTTCCTTCTCGAGATGCTGCACCGCGAATATTTTACAAATGCTGCACGCGAGCGGAATGTCTTGTTTGATAATCGCGATTCTTTACACTTTCTGTACAGTTATATCTCGTTCATCAAGATTTATTCTAATAGGAGGACCACGCGCTGCAAGTTTAATTTTATATTTTTTTTTTTTTTTTTTTTCGTTCAACGAGATTTTATACATGATGAAAAGATCAATTTTTGTCTCTGAATTCTCTCCAACGAACCTTTCGCGTGACTCGCCGCAAAATAATACGCAGAAGCTAAATGTTGTAGCATGAGTCCCCCCCCCCTCCTCTCCCCTCTCGACGTACTCGGCTTCTCGCGACGCGATAAATATTTGTCGGGTCATGTGATAAAGCAGATAAGATATATCTCGCATTCGTTATGTACACTTTAATTGCAACGCATACGGTAGAGTCTGTTGCCAAACAATCTCATCGAAAAATTATCATGCTCGTTTAACTCTCGCCAATAAATCCTAGCCATCACGTGAGAAGAAAAGCGATAAACATTATTCTTCCTGAAACTCCGAATAAAATGTATGATATTCCACTTTTCTATCCTAAGATCATCATTTTCGCACAACTGGCATGACAAGTCTTCATTAAAGCTTTAAGAATTATAATTTTTTGTCGTCTTTCAGCTAATAGGGTCACGGAATTTCTCGGTCGATCCTCTCGACGTCGCTAATTGCTCCTTTAAGCCCGCCTCGTACGCCGATCGCAGAGAAATCGTTTGCGATTCGCTCTTTACAACGCGCCGACGACCGGCACTTTCTACGTTCCACTTGGAGACGCGAGGGATTCCGCTTTTGGACAGAAAAAAAACGTCGAATCGAGGAAACGATGCTCGGAGAAACTCGGTGTCGGTCATCGCGCACGCAGTTTGCGTACTGTCCAGGTGCAGGATGAGAGATGGACTCTCCCCGACTGTTCGTCATCTGCGGCGGCGAGCGGAAGAGGAACACAATATCGACGCGCGAAAGAAAGGACTTTATTATGTGCTCTGTGTCCCAGGAACAAATAGAGCGATCGATCAAAAAAAGGAAGTAATTTAACCGAAGTACAATAATACACACAATAATGGAACAAATATTCGGGAAATAAAAATAGAAAAAAAAAGAAGTAATTTCCTGAAGGAAAAATCACCTCGTTAAGCACTAGCATCCCCACCACAACAAATTAAAATAAAACATCAAGTGCCAAAATTAAGTGCTATGTAGATGCTAATTTCAGATGAATAAAAAAAGTAAATTATTTAATGATCGCACATTTACATCATATCAATAATACGAAAGCATCTGTAAAAGCATTTATAATTAGCGGCGAAAACGAAGAGAGAGAAGAAGAGGTAGCGAGAGAGGTAGAGATGAGGAAACCCCTATAGAGATAGAAATGCAGAGGAATCAATGAGTGCTACTCGACGACCTCGCGGCCCCTCTTTCTCTTTCTCTCCATCGTTCTCTCTCTCTCCTTCTTTCTCCCTCATTCACGCTCTCCGAACGTTGCGCTCCCACCGTTCTCCGCCCTATATCGAATGTCCAACCCTCGAAGCGTGACCGTGACTGTGACTCTCTGGTCCGTGAGAGAACGAAGTGCGCGTGTCCGCGCCGCATCGACGCCGCCGCCGCCGTCGTTGCATGTGTAACATTACGATGTGTACAATTCTCTATAACGGTGGTGTGCGATGCACCCACCGTAAAGAGACTTGCTCGAATGCCCGCATGAATGAAGCCCGTATGACACCATCGCGGAAATTAAGAATCACTATCAGGATTTATTATCGTCCCAGAAGCCTCTCAAAAACATTCAACTTTGAAATTAAAAAACTTTCCTCTCGATAGATGCATAAGAGAGAGAAAATATATTCCAAATGATAAACTTTAAATTATCGGAATTCTCACATCATGTATGTAATGTGATTAAAATAATTATAATAATTATATATAACGAATTGTATAATAATTATATAATATTATAATAATTGTAAGAAAATATATGATCAATATATAATCAGTATAACGTATCTTTAATATAAATCTGTTAGAAATAAATAAGATTAAACGCAGTGTTTCAAATAAAAACTTTTTATTTATATCCCAGCGCGATGGAAAAATGCTAGATTAGCTTTCGATCACGTGCATGACCACTGACCCGTTGTATGAAAAACGTTTTCTTTGGACGTCAAATTCTCGATTTTCGATTTATTTTTATTTTTTCAATTTATGCATCATTAATCATTGACATTCTTCGCGTCATATCACACATCAATATAAGACTTGACTAACCCTTCGGCTTGGTCAACAAGTGCCGAGACCTTTCATCGGCCACTTGAACAACACTCGGGGTCGTCTTACCGGGCTCGCTCTTCATGTTCTCTCCACCAACATCCAACAGACTCTCTCGACTTTGACCCTTAATTGCGTCGGTGCGAGGGGTCCAAGCGAACGCCCGGCTCTTCTTATGCTATATCAAGTTCACCCGCGCGAATTACATTTATATTCCAATTATTATGTTACGTCTCGTGCAGGCGTTTTTCGGAGTGTAAATTAAAATTAGAAAAGTTGAATAAAAAGTTGATAAAAATTTATATAGGATTAGAACTTTTTTAATGCTTCTTGTACATAATACTTTATACTATAAAAATTGAAAACGAAATAAATCAAGGACTCGATATTGAATTAAATTATTAAAATATAATTTGAAAGTTAAAAAAATTTTAAAGAATTTTAAAGAAATTTTTATCTCCAATGCAACCGATTTATTCGCTCGTTATTAAGTATCAAATGTATTTGCCACGATGCGATGTTATTCCAACCTTGGCAATCTTGTATGTGAGATAAGATGAAACAAATGATCTAAAATTGCGACGATATTCGCAGTATCTGTTACGCAGCGCGTGCTATTTCGAGGGCATGATTAAATCTCTCTATTAGAGCACAAGCGTTCAAAATTCAATAGGCGTCGTTCGGTTGTAAACTTCAGCCTTTGTTTGTTGCCCACGTCGGCCTACCCACGTGAGAGGTCGTGACGGCGCCGAGACCGGTTATTTCCGACGTAGATTTCCGGACCGATTTTAGTTTTCGTGAACGCCCATCACGAACGCGCTCTCCCAGAGACGGAAGCGCTCTCGCCTCGTCGAAGAGTCCTTTGCTATTCTAGTCGACCCTACTGATGACCCGCGTTCACGTGACTGAACATCATCACTTCTCAACCTCTTCCTGACTCATATCGAATAACAAAGCTTCACCCACGCTTAGTCAAGCGATCCTCAAAGCGTCGCCTTATACGACTTTATCGCGGTTTATCTTCATTGCAAATTTTGATAATCTTTATTCTTTCTTTATTACATATTTCTCAAATTTAAAATTTCTACATTAAAATAGAAATATCTTTTTGCGCCCTATATATTTCAGAAATATAAATATATATTTGAAACAAGTACACTTGTAGAAATTTAAGCAAATAAATCTAGTTTCCTTTGTGCTTAAACTGTATTTCTCTGAAATTTTTTCGATATTTCCAGGATAAAGATCGTACTCATGTAAATGATACATAAGAAGCTCGATAAATCTATCAAAAAATTATTTTGAAGAATTAATTATCTCAAGCAAGATCAAAGAATACATAAAAATGTGTAAATAAAAATCAGTAAGTAAGATTATACATAACGATAAATTTTCTCTGTCTGTCTAGCTAGGAAAAAGGAAAAAGTTTGCAGTCTCTCAGCACTCGGCGCAAATATCGACGACCCTTCGTAAAATTCACTGAGCCGAAGTACTTAAATTGCACGGCGAAACTTTCCTGCCACTGCGATGTAATTGCTTTAGTTTGAACAAGTTGTCGACGCAGTATCGTTGCAATGGGAACGGCTTATCTCCCCCTCATTATAGATTTTCGCGAATAGTCGGTCGCGGATTGGACTCGAAAGCCAGATGTCAAGAACTACGTATTCTCCGACTACGATTGCAATCTCTCGCGATCCAATTCTACGATTGTGTATCCAATGTGCTCTTTTCAACTTTTGTATCCGAAAATTTACTTTCATCCTAAAATGTCGCGACATTCTTTTAAGAAAATTCTAAAGAATAAATGACAAATTGCAAGATTTATTTTTACTTTATCTAATTATACCAAATCCTTAATCGAAAGATAATTTACACTATTCTCAAAATAAATCGCAACCGCTGTACAAGATATTCCATAATTATTACATTGTTTTTTTAACAATTACTTTTTACACGTTTGTTCAAGAACTATAATGTAATATATAGTATATATCGTTCCGGCTATAATACGATTTCAGGATATACTGGATCTCATTTCGATGGCGATTTATCTCAATTAACGAGCAGTTCCGCCAATTATATTACAGTTTGATGCGCGCGTCTAGATCAAAATTTACGGTCCAATAAGACGATAGATACGAGCCATTTAATTTGACGATGATACACAGATGCGAGTGCGTACGGTCTCTACGTGGCGCGATGCCGGCTCTCCCTCTTACGAATAAAGACTTTTTATTACGCTACCCTCGAATCGGATTAAAACAAACGGTCAAACTTCGGGATGCATCGCGTTATTTTCTATTAACGCAGTCAAGTACGATACACTTGAGAATTTAACTCGAACTGTACGTTTACCGCGCGAGCGTGCAGGGAATTATTAATTATATTACCAATGTGGGGGAATATTTCTTGTTGGAAGTTATCTTTAGTTGGGAGTAACAAATACGATGTACACACTCACATATGTAATATAATTATTAAAAATATTTTCATTTAAAGATATATTTATGTGTGAAATGCGTGGACTTTATTATTATCGAAACTATTAGATATGTAATTTAAATTAATAAAAAAATCATATAAATTATTGCTAATAAAAATTTACTAATAAAGAATGTATGATCATTGGAATTTAATTTAATTTAGTAATTATCTTTCGAAAATATTTAATATTGTTTAAATATTCTCGATATGAGAGAATCGATATGCGAGAGACAGTTGGTTTACAAAATTTTGCATTTTGATTGCAATTATTTTAGTGAGTTTTACGCTTGAGCCGGAAGAAATCGAGAAATCCGGAGAAACAAGGATATTAGTAGTTGGCAGCTCTTTGCATTTCAGTACGCGATGTATGATGATGCGGTACAATCGTAGAAACCGAAATATGCAAAGTGAGCGACCTGACAAGCGTCCAGTATCGTTTATATTTTACGGCACAATCGACTCCACTTCTTCCGTGTTATAAGAAAACAAATATGGTTTCGTAGAAAGAAAGTCTACTCCGCACCTCGCGTTCTGAACGTGTAGTATTTTTTACATCTTGGAAAACGTGAGAGACTCGGTAATTCTCTCGAGCTCTGAAAAACACCATCAAATTCCAATCCTCATCGCAAAAAATATACTAATATTTTATTATGACGAACATTGCTAAAAATAGATTAACACATTAAAATTTTTCTTTTAATACTCTCGAATAATTTTAATGTGAGCGTATTATTAATTTTTTTTATTTCTTTTTAAGAAAATTAAAAATCAAATAATTAAGGTAAAATCAAATAGATATTAATTACATGTTAATGTATGTATATAAAAATAATAATTAGCTTTCATTTTTAACATGCTTCGAGAAAGTTTTCTATCATTTGCTTATGAATATTTCTTTCAAGTTTTCTTGGCAATATTTTCGATTAGATTGAGTATAAAAATATTAATACAAGTAATAAAAACAAAAATGGCTCTAGTATTTGAATTTGGAAAATCAGGTTCAAATAGAGTTATTACGAGCCGAAAATAAATGCACTTACATTATGTAAAAAATAATAATGAACATTTTGGTCCTTCCTTCGGACCATCCTCAACACAGAAAGATAAATAATGTTAACAACTTTCTTATGTTATTTACTTTGTGATTATGTGGCTGTGGCTGGTTCAAAGAAAGGACCGAAATTTTTATTATTATAGAATTTTTTTTTATATGATGTAAATGTATTTACTATGCTCGGTTCTTATTAGTCCTATTTCTTTCAAATTTTTTATATAAGACTATTAATATTCGAATAATTCTCGAATCGATAGAAAACCGTAATAGAACCGAAAAAACTTTCATTTTCGACACGTTTCTTGACAAAGCATTCTCTCGCCTCCCTCTTTTCACATTTCTATTGTTCGCCTTCGAAACGGCAACGATCGGAACACTAAAGCGTGAAGCTTTTGTATTCCTATCCTCTTCGTGTCTATGCATTCGAAAACATACCTACGTTATATATAGATGTTTCAACCAATAGAAAAATATTATAATGCCGAATGCCTTGAAGCATATAAAAATCGATTGTTAATGTAATTTCATCATTAAAAAAATACTTAATATTAAAAAAGTTACTGGCATATTCTGGCGAATTACAATGATTCTAATAAGTAAACGAAGCATCGCGTGTTATAACTACAAAATTAAATCATATTAATTTTACTCTGTACAAAAATTTCCACGTAGAATTAATCGATTTTTCAAATAAAAGGATTTGCTATTAGCATAAAAAAATCTCGACAGCATTACGTGTACATTATGTGGAGAATCACTTTTACAATTTTAACGCGCTAATTCTTCTTTTCAAGAGAACAGAGGAAATGACCGATATTCGATTTCCATTAATTAATTCATCGAGCTTTACTCTGCATTTATTTCGACACTCGCCGTCACGTGCTGTTTCATTTTATCATTGTGAGTTCTCGGAATTATTCGATTCGATCGGCATCGATTCCCTCCCGAGCAGCTGGACATCGTACGACAAATAAAATCACAGAGATTCGCAGTTCAATTAGTATGCATATAGGGGCGCAGGTGAAAATTCTGGTATTTTATCGAGATATGCGACAACTCTCGGTGACAACGCAACGCAATCAGCGACAGCTGCAATAGCCGGCGCGCATAATCGCTCCCGCCGGTTGCGAGAGAGTAGATAATTTTCTTGTGCATTCAAATGACGGGTCTCCTCTGTCCCTGTCCCCTTCATCTATCTTGTCCTCATCTTTCTTTCTTTCTTTTTGCTGTCTCAAACTTGACGTGTATACACGTCACGTAGCAACGCACTTCAGAAATTGGATCTTTTCTATCTCTCTCTGCACCTGACATGCTCTATAAAAGGTGCTTCTTGTAGCATCGCATGTTAAACTTTGATCGTTAATAAAGCAGAGCAAAACCTCGTTCTAACAAAAAGTTTAAGTAAGAATAAAATATTGTATTCTCTGTATAAAAAGAAATGTTATTTCATTAATTTTTTACGATAGTTGATTTAATTTCATATGTGATTTATTTATGAGCAAGTCTATATTTCTCTAGCGAAACCATCTGGTGGTGCTACGGTACCCCGTAAGTATTTTATTCACGATTGACCTTGCCTGCCGGCTGTCGAGACGTTTTTCGTGCAATCACAGCACAAACGGGACTTCTCTACACAAAGAATATACTGTGTTGCTCGATTATGCCATCGTCAGTAGCGTCGAGGAAAGAAGCTGACAAGACCGACTTCACGGGACACGACGGTCGATTTGGTAAGGCGTAAAATACGCTGTAGTGAAATGGAAAACGAGCAGTCGAACAGCGCTTGTTCCTCGTCGTAATATGCAAATTATGAATTCATCGTGCAAAATTAGAGAAAAAAAAAAAATAGAACGAGAAACGCAAAATAATTACTGAATAAGAGTAATTTTAAATTGATCATTATAGAATTATTTTACAGAAAAAGAAGAATTTTTAATACATATATATAGATATAAAGAGAGAAATTTAAAAAATTAATTTTATTTTAGTATTAATATTTTTTAATCTTTACCAATTTTGTAGGGAAAATACTAGGGAAAATACGAATATTCACTATTACATTATGCAATCTGTGATAGTTGAACATGTGACGAGAATAATGAATTTTGCGTTCGCGAGATGGATCTAATTTGGTTCGTTATATTTTACGGGATAACGATAATCTGTCGACTCGGTTGGATCGTTGTAATAAGATTTAATGCTTTTTTTCACGTCCAGGGCGTGGCACCCGACAGCAACACGTCGCTGGCCGACCGACGGAGGAGAAGAGAAAGAGAAGAAAGCTTAGGGAATGCGCTATACCTGCGGCATGAGCCCGTGTACAGTCCGCGGAACAAAGACGCCACCGTTCGAGGACGTCGGAAGGACGCCGAAGGAATGTTAAAATGAGCAGTGCAAAAATTGGAAGACTTTTGCCGGATTTAAAATTCCAGAAGCGATAACAGATGCATGAAAAATTCCTGAGATAGCGACGCGAGAAAAACGTAAGGTATATTAACATCTCTTTTGTTAGAGTTTCAAAGAATACCGCACAAAATGAGAATTCTATCACGAATCGCGCGAATTAGGATTCGAGACGGATAAATGAGATCGTCAGAAAAATTGTGACGGAAAGTGACAGGACACGAATAATTACGAGAGAGCATCAAAAATTCGCAAGATGCCTTCTGCCTTGAAAATTCTGCCTTGTTTCGAGGACGCTACACTCGAGGGGACTCCACGTGTCGCGGAATAAAAATTGCAACAACGGGGGTTGCGCGGGTTAGGATTCGGGTGAAGATCCACTCCCCGGAGGGCGAGAGATCGGAATTTATAGCGGAGGGTTCGCTGACGCAAAACACACATACACACACGTATATACACTGTACCGCAGGCTTAGGGCTCGCGAAATACGTTGCGTCGGTCGGGAAACTGTGCCAAATCGGCGCCAACCGGCTGATAGTCGCCCTAAATTTTCGAATAGAACGGAAGAACGAGACTCGGGCGAGCGACCCCGATCGTGGCCAGAAGTAACGACTTTCGGGTATCCTTTGCGAAAAGGTCAAGTCTTGATGTATGTGTGTGATATATACCGGAGAATATCGAATATTCTCGTAAATTCTAACATTGCGATAATTTAATATCTCTTTACGTCGTAAAGTGAAAATAACTTGTCAATCGATAAACTATAAAATCATCTACTAAAATATATATTGCTTTAATCTTTAAAATATACGGTATAAATAATATATATTTTATTATTTAATTTATATCCTACATATTTATATAGGGATAAGAAAGATATAATATATATTTATTGATTGTAATTAGACTTTAACAAATTTTCATATCAAAATCCTTCTCAAAAGTCTTTATTTAAAACTCGTAAAATGTGCATTGAATGATTTTTAATATAATTTCTCGAAACTCTAAATCTCTTTTCCATCTATAACTTTTTTAAAATTAATCTTCTTATGAATGTGTTTGAAAAAATTTTAAAGATTAATATCAAGACGAGAGAGAAAGAGAAAGAAAGAGAAAGAGATAAAATAATTGTTATATTATTTCTTTTATGTGATGATGCTTGAAATAATTAAATCTCGTTCACTGATTTTAATCGCGGTGAAACACTTAATAAAATAAAATAACAGCTCGATGTTTTTCTCATGATTTCAGATGCGAAATGAAAGTGTGAAAAATTTCGATGCCTTTCGATCCCGTGCGAAAACAAAGCCCTGAAAGGCGGAAGAAGTGCGCTCTATTCATTAGTCTCACCATAATTCCTCCATCGTTACCGATCATTTTTCCACCAGAAGAAAGAACGATATCATATGTGGCGTGGTTTTCGCTTCACCACTAAACACGGTATATACATTTAGATGCGCGCACGCGGCCATAAGGAGTGCACGTGTTCGAACGAAAAGCCGTCCTCTTAGACTCCCCGAAGAAAACGACTGCTGTCGTTCCGTAAAAATATCCGAGGACAGGAAACGTCGTCGTTTTGTCGACGTTTCGTATCTTTTTTTTTTTTTTTTTCCACCAACGCGCCGCATCGCAAGAGAAGAGAGAGCCGACTTATAGATTACCAGAATGCGTTTTCGAAATAACGCGAAGATGTACATACGGAGTGTTTCAGACAAGTCCGGATTTAGGCACAGTGTATTTGGAATGATTACAAATTTTTTTTTTAAGGATCTGCGAGAAGGGCAAGGAAAACTTTTCTAAAAGGATAATTTTTTTTCCCCGCGTTGAGATATTATTTCTTGATGCATCGTGTCGTGTCATAATATATATAGCGAAAAGATCGATTCGAGAAGAATCGTGAAAAATCCAACGCGTGGCCGAAACGCGTGGTCGGAACACCCAGTATAAATCCGCGACGCAAACAACACGCCCTAAAATAATACCAATCTTCGACGCTTCGCGCTTGTTTGCTTAAGAAAATATTTTGGTACGCGCGCATTTAAGCGCGCGCGTCGATTCCGCGTTGCTTACGGGTGCGTAGAGTGGAGCCGATATATATATGAGGCTGTTCAACATATTTATGATGAACAAGTGGAGGAGAAAAGGCTTCTCCTCCTCCTAAGCTTTTCTTTCTTATTTTTAGATGGTCGTCCGAAGGACACATCCTGGCTATGTAAAAGAAAAAAAGGTCTAGATGATGAAATGTCAAATGTTTTCTAATACAATGTTTTGCTGCACGCGCATATAATTAATGTAAATATATATATATATATTACATATAATTATATTGCAATTCATCCTTTTGATAATCATTCTATAATTATTAGGATTATGGAGAAAAAATGAAAGGTATATTGCTTTTCCTTGTTCTTAATTATGCAGTGTCATTCGATTGTTTCTTAGATATGATATTGTTATTTATAATAATTGCTTCCTATACTAAATTCCACGAATTATTCATTTTTATTCGTCGCAAGCGAAATTTATGCGACTTACGTTATCGGCGAGATGCTTGGCGAAGAAGAAGCGCGGAGACGTGTTTGGAATTCTGATACAACGGATCGAAGAGGCACGATGCGATGCACGCATCGGTGCGTAGCGCGTCAACTGGTTCGCACATTAAACCAAGCGTTTGGCAAAGATCCTTCGTCTCGCCAATAAAATTCTACAATAAGTGTAAGTTTATCAACAAATTAGAGAATATGCCTGTTACTTATGTATAAAGAGAGTGTAAACTGGTTAACTCTTATCGATCTGAAATAACTTTTATTATCCTTGTTACAATCAAAACTTGTTTAATATTTATTATAGATGTCGATAAATAAAATAATGTCCGGATTAGAAAGTTACTTTCCCATTTTTTAATTTTTTTAACTCTCGATTTTAACTCTCTCCTGTTTTAAATCTCTTATTTTTATTCCAGGAAAAAAAATTAGAAAAAAATAGTTTTCCATTCTGAAAAATGCATGCTCTAGATACGTAAATAAATTTTTCTTCCAATATCACGTCGAAAATTTCCTCGAAAATTATCTAACAATATATCGATAGATAAGAATATGACGCGTCTCGATCTGCGATAATGTGAGTACAAAAAAAGAGAGAGGGCACCGGATCTCTCGGGGCACGGTACTGGGACCTTGTGTACCGCGCGGGAGGTGCATAACCGGCGACGCGTACACACAACTGACTGGTTAACGAGATCGATATTACGGCAGACGGTGGCCGTTATACATGCGCCGCCTTGTACGCGCACGCACATACCGCGAGAGACGTCGATGTGCGCGAAAGGACCGCGGCGGCGATTCACACGCACGTGGACACCCACACGTGACATGTTGCACGCGCACGCGCTTCGGTATAACATTCGGAACCACGCGCGGTGATGTTTCGTGCAATGTAATCAGACTTTTACTACAAGTGACAGTCTGAATTTCGTCTCTCGCATTGACATTAATCGATTCTGTCATTATACGTTTAGCATCGATTGCGACGAAAATTATTAGCAAGATTAGTAGATACATAAATAATAGATTTATTAATTGTAATAAAATATTAGATAAATAAACTAAAGTAAACGATCATATTTTGAATTAAATAAATAATAAAAATATAAGTTCATATAGATTTTGACAATAAGACGTAATTAATTAAATTGTCCGAGAAGATTTTTTCTTCTCATTTCACAGTTATATTTATTAACGCAATCTGTATAGGATAAACAGTATTTATAATGAGATACTATTTTTAATCTTGAACGCGGCGTCGAAAATAGCCGATGTCTACGCGAATGAACTTCAATATACTCTCTTTCTCCTTTCTTTGTTCTCCTATTTTCTTTCGCACACACGCTACACGTATACGAGCGCGCGGGCACGTTGCATGTATAGTTACACTTATATTAGTCGGCAGGGCTGGGCCCGTAGGCCGGAAAACATTCGTTTTATCTTATTGAAGGGGTCGAAAGGTTCAGTCAGGTAACGGAAGGGCCTTGCGAACGAGCGCGAGTAGAATAAATTCATCGTTGGATTTACGCTTTCAACCGCACATCACATAAATGTGACATACAATATTGTGAAATATTAAAAAATTTCCTAAAATTTTCTTCACTTTTTTTCACGATTGAGAGATAATTTTTTACGTAGAAAAAAAAAATTTTTTTTTCATAGAGATTTTTTTGCGTAAGAAAATAAATCTTGATTACAACAAAAATTCTCTCGCGATACTTTCGATGCTACAGATGGTTCAATTAATTGATTTGATGTTATAAATTGATTACTGCACTTTCTTTCTCTCTCTCATTCATATAAAGAAATTTTATTTTCTTTGGAATTTTCTTTTCCCGCTTTATTTAAATCACATTATTTTTATGAAGTTACGGTACTTTGAAATAATTCTTTCGAGTGCAATAATGTACATCGAGATATTTTATAATCAGGTTACACGCGGGAAATATATGCATCGCAATATGCGTTGCCGCGTGTCAAGATCTGTTATAGAAATTAAACCGATCACTTACGCCAATGCACGATTAGAAAGTCGCGGGAGATTAAAATTTCCACGAAGCGGAGATTTTTGCCTGAAATTTTATCAAAACAGTTCGAGGCTTACGTGATACTGAAGAAAATTATTTTTTCTTCCGCGTGACGTACATTATTCTCGGTTATTAGATAAAAGCTTTGTTTCTTCTCTAAAGCGCTCTATGCATCTGTGCATTCCTAACAAAAGTACAGCTGTATCAATAATGCTAATGAGATTACTGTGCAAAATGATCGAATAATTTATTCATGGAGCGAAGAAATAGCTGAACAATTTTTTTTTTTTTCCCCATCAAGAGAGAAGGTTTTAATTTATGAGTGAAATATTTGGTTTTGAATATACAAAATAAGCATGAAGTCGAAGGCTGAAATAACACACTTTGTAAAGAGGCGATCGACATTTATTAGAAATCAAAAAATTAATCATTATATCTAATGAAAGATCAGACACTCAATAATCGATATTCTGCAAATCTTTTCAGCATTAAATATTTTATTATAATAATTAACAATATATGTAAATCTTATTCTGAAGCAAAATTCTATGTAAAATTCATTGTGAAAGAAATTTCATACTTTATTTGCAGTCCTTGATCTATTGTTATATTTCAATATTAAATAATTTTCGGATAAGAAAAACTTGTCAACCTTTATTATATTAATTTATTTAAAAAATCAAATTTCTTCATAATGCATCGATGTACGACTGTAAATATGCAATCTTCCGTCGAGTTTGATTCGACGTGTGATCTGAGAAGCGATCTAGGAGTGCCTGTTGCACATTACAGTCACTCGTATGCACCAGCATTCCAATGATGGTGCAATTGTTTGCACTTGATCGCCTCTCACTATATTCCACAATGACGGCGCGTTCTCTCAATACCAAACACGTAAATCCTTTTCGACTTGATGAAAGAAACGCGAATTAATTTGAAGTATGGCACGCGCCGTTTATCTCGCTTTTTCATTTGATTACTAAGCATTCCATTAAAATACGAAACGATATATACGATCGATGATTCATTAGACTTCTCACGATTTAGTTTTCCACAACAATAATGAATCTTATGATGTCATAAGAATAGAATTAATGGTAATTCTTCTTTAATTCTTTTGTGTGTATGTTTTACAATTCAAATACATAAACTGCGAAATTTTAGGAGTAGTTAATAAAAATAATTGTCTTAAATTCAAACTCTCAGCGCGAATAAAAGATAAAATAATATAACACATCACTCAATAAGTCTCCGGTCTAACTAAGAAAAACAAATTTTTTTTTAGAAATCACATGGGTCTGTCAACAATGTTGCCATATATGTGTCAGACCGGGGACTTATTGAGTGATGTGTTACATATTAATATATTTAATTTATAATTGGAAACAAAGTGACTTTTATTAAAATAAAATATTCTGTAGAGTATATTCAAATAGAAAGAAAGTAATGCAAATTTATGTATGAGCGATTATTCTGAATCGTTTAAAAAATATTCAAGATTAATCAAGCTTTCAATCTGGCTTCACAAACAAATATCCAGGATTGAATAGCATATACATGAGATTAAACGGATAATCGATGGAATGCGGGTTACAAAAAAAAAAAAAAAAAAAATCCCTTCGCAAGATAAGAAATCATCTTTACATCTTTAGAGCGAAGATCGCAACTTTGTTTCGAGTACGACGCGTTTCTCCTCTTCTCATGCGGAACGATGTGTTTATTTGCAAATCGGTTGGACGCATAGTTTCTAATACAGTATAAGCATCTCTCAAGTGGAATTCGTCGTTTCTCTCGAACGCTAATTTTTATCTCGTACGCGAGTTAATCCGCGCTTTAAACACTGAATAACATTCGCTTTTTAATCACTGCACATCTTTCATATGCATATATGATTTTCTTCGATTTATTTTTCGCGCATGATATATTTAATCTATAAAAAAAGAAAAATTTCTAAAATATTAACTTAAGTTTTTGTATAATAGTCTTAACTAAAAAAAGATAAAATAGATGTCGCGTGCTTTGAATCACACCGCCTTACTCATTCAAAAGTCAATTTTTTTTTTTTTCGTATATTTTCCACGTTATTCGTATCGAGTCTATCTGGCCTATTTTTAATAAGAAAAGTCACTATAATAAATAATAAAATTAAAAAATTTATATGGTCAAATAATCAAAATTACAAATTTGAATATTTTTTTTTTCTCTTTATAGGTTTTATTCATTCCGAGATACATAACTCAAGAAGCTCAGCGATTTTGTTTGACTTCCATCTGTAACTTTTCGGACAGAATGACATATTTACATGTGTGTCGAGCTTTACGTAAGCTGATGCGTATTTTCCGTCCGCGAAAACGAGAAGTTGTCTTATTTTCTCGCCGTGTTACGCGACGGCGAAATTGGTAACGTGCCATCTTGCGTATCGTACCTCTTCGGGCACGGCAAATAAATCGCACCTGTTCGTTCGTCGAAATCGCGCTCATTAATCTTCGCGGAGTGGATTATCGCGCGAGCTCAATGACACGTCAAAATGGGCTCGCTCGCATAATTCGCCATTCGTTCGTATTCGGACTAATTGGAAATACGTTATCGGCCGCGAAACTCGAAACACTGCCGTTGAAACCGCTATCTAGACGATACATTATTTTCTGACTTTGAGGGATTGTGCGAGAAAAAAAAAAAAACGTTACGACGAGAATTCGCGTGTCACTTACGATAAGCCAAGAATGAAGGAAGATGATACGTTACTTTTTACGAGATCGAAGATCTTTTATAATGATTAATTGTCAAATAATGCGGCTTTACTTCGTAAAATAGAAAAGAAGAATCATAATATTTCTGATATTTTTTTATACATTAGAGCTTCAGCTTAATTTATTTTCAAATTTATATATTCAGAGAACTTTCCAATATTCATATAAAATACATTCATCTCCCTTTATCTCCAAATATTTATTTTTTTACATATTATAGATATTTCGATCATAAATTCAAATTCATAAAATTCAAAAAATACATGAAATTAAATA
>JBCEZV010000092.1:8305593-8320756 GCA_039654365.1 Cataglyphis livida
AAGACAAAGGTGAAATGTAAGAGATATACAATATATATATATATATATATATATATATATATATATATATATATATATGTATGTATGTATATATATATATATAGAAAACAAGATTTAAATTTTAAATTAAAATTAAAATATTTAAATTAAAAAAAAAATTATATATATATGTATATGTATATATAAAGATTTTCATCATTGAGCTATGCACCTACTATGTATACGCGTTTAGATTCTATGAGTCTTTTTCATTTTGTTTTGATTTATTTCAGTCTTCTTTATTTTCGTTAGATTATAATTAACGCAATTTACATAGATACTTATTAACGAATAATATAAAGTCAGTTACTTATACATATTCTCGCATAGATATTCTCGCACACAATTAAATATTTATATTATTTACATTACTTAATTAAAATTGCATTATTGCGAGTTGATGAAATAATTTTCCGAGTATTAAAATGGATTATAACATACCATGTTATCGGATTAAAAGATTGCATTCAGCTAAAGTTCGATGTCTTCCACCGGTGATCGTTGTTATCATCGTAATCGTTGTGGTCATTGAAAGTAGATGATATGGCACAGCAACGCGATTTTTCTCGGATTTAATCTATAATTTTTTTAATAATTGTGGATGTTTTAATACTTTAGAATATTGATCAAAATGTATTTGCGAATGACGAATAAAAATGTTCAGAATGTATATTTGCAATTGTAAATTTTAACACAAAAATACATACATATACATATTCAAAATTGATACTTTTCATTACATTCACAAATATATTTTGTCAAGCATTATATATATTTCAGATTAAATCAAAAATTTCATTGAAGTACTTACCCGAACAGTTTGTCATATGATGAACTTATATTAAATCTGATTATCGATTTGCTGCATCATAAGTTTTGAAAATGATGGCATGCTTGTTTGCCAAAAAATATACATTTTGACACCAGAGATTATATTGTGATCTGTTAATATATATTTTTATTGTCAAGGTTTTCTTGAGATATTATTCATGTTACTGATATCTTTGATTCGGACGCTTTTTAATGTGAAAACATTCTCATCAATGTGTATAATTAAAAAATATTAAGAATTGGATTATCGTGTAATAATTAATGTTTTTGGCTATCTATTTGTCTCGTCGTTGTTGCCATAATTACACCGGTGATTGCTCCCTTCAAGTTTTTGATGCTGTTTAATGCAGGAATGAAAATTTTTCATTATCGCAAAATGCGATTATCTTCACCGAGCGTCTTTTGAATACTGGTTGTACTTTGAGTATCAGTACTCTATGTCTCTCTCTCTCTCTCTTTCTCTCTCATTCTTTCATTTCCTCTTGTTATCGGTACGCAGTTAATTTAGTTTATTTTGTATGCAGTTTATTTTGTTCGTCTTGCATCTTTCTGTTTTTGTACTATTGGTTCGTATGTTGCAGAAATGAAGGACGAGGTCAAGAAGTCGACAATCACAATGACGTTTTTATAATACGTCAATGTCGATATTGATATTAATCAATCAGCCGATGGTATTTTTTAAACAAGGTTTCCACGACGATATTACATGGTTACAATGTTCGATTATCGTACTTACTGTGATTGTCTTGCCATCTTCCGTCCTCCCTCGTCTCTTTATCTCCAACTCACGAGGACAAATGATTTTAAAAACGATCTTCATCTTTTTCGGAGATGTTCCTTCCAGTAAGTGTTCAACAGTACTTCGTACCTCTGATTTCTTTCACTCCTCCGTTCATCCATTCTTTAGATCCTCTGCGATTCTCGTAACGGTGGATGATCATTGCGTGCCGGATGAGAGAGTTCAATCTGATGCTGTCCCGATTCGGGAAAGCCGGGCTGAAGATCGCGGGACCCTCGGAGGTTCGATTCATGCTTGCTTGAGCGGGCGCACCGCGCTGGATGAGAAGAGGAGAGCGTGACACGATACCCCTGATGACGAAGCGAGAGAAAGAGAGGAGAGGAGTCCTCCGAGGGTCACGCAAGCGCACAGTCGCTCGTCCGGTCGCAAACTAACCCTAACCAGGCTCCGTGTCGAGTTTTATGCACGTGTTCGGGTTCCACCGTCTCCTCCATCCATGCCCCACTCTGTTTCGCTCGTGTGCCCGGATCTTCCCTTCACTCCGCTCTGCAGCTTGCGTCCCTAGGTGCCTGCCGCCACCTCGATGCCGACCCGACAATCTCGTCGCCCCTCCATGTCGCATCGTACATGCCGTGCACCCTACCACATCGGATTGGGGAACCCGGCCGGGTTTCATGGGAGAGGGTACATCTCCGACCCGCACGAGCATCCCCACTTTCCTCACACGATCCGGTGTACCTCTCTCTCTGGAGCGGCATCACCTACATCCTACTGTTGTACCCCACTACGCTTCGTCAGCACCCCCACTATAAACAGCCGCGCGTCCCGTGGTTTGTGCGATGTCGAACCGATAGACAAGCCTCCGGTATCACGCCATTGGTGGCGGCGGGATAAATCTGCTTCTGTTTCTCTCTTTCTCTCTCTCTCTCTTTTTCCCTTTTTCATCTACACCGTTTGCAGATAGCGGCAACGAATGACACGACCTCCCACGCTCGAAAACAATCGCATCGGCGCACAGATTCGAATTCGCTTACCGGTTTTTTCACAGCGAACCGGTGACCGTTTTGACGGTTAACTAATTAATTCCCCACCACGCACAGTCTATGTGGGTGCACGTTTAGGTGCTCTTTGCATCACCACCCCTCGCTACCTCCCCCGTGACGAACAAGCCGTTACGCTCCATTCGCGCACTCGTTATCACTCGTATGGTTCAGCTCTCGTCCGTTACGGAAGTCCATGGTATCTCGTTAATTTCCTCACAGATGACATAATTATTGAACTGTTTTTAACTTTGTATTATTTAAAATATTTATATTTAAATTGTAAAGACGAAGAGTATACTATATCGAAAGTAATTCTATCAGTATAAGTCGGATCCATCTCTATTCTAAATTGACAGGTGCCTATTTGTCACTAAAGTTTGCGTAGATATTACCCGAGTAAGACTGCTATCTTAATAGTACGCGAATACATAGTTAATTATATTTTCGATATTAATCTAACTGGGTATTAAAATCGCAAGACATATCCATATATCAAAAATTATGAATTAAATAATACTTGAATATTCTGATATTTGAAGACATCAATAATTATATATTCCCTGATATATTATTATATATTCTTTATTAAAAAATAGCATTCTGTGATTGACAGGGACGTGAATTATGAAGCACTGTATATATATATCGCAAAGTATTTAGTTTTCAATGATTTTGTCGGATCTTATAATCATTTCATCTAATATTTTATGTATGGAATGATGAGAGAGAGAGAGAGAGAGAGAGAGAGAGAGAGAGAGAGAGAGAGAGAGAGAAGGAATAGAACCGATTAAAAACTCATTTAATTAGAAAGTATGTAGCTTTCTAATAGTTAATTGCCTAATTATATTGACATAAACAAATATTCATGTACTCGAATATTACTACACTAGTTGAAAATATATCGATAATCTCGCTAGAAGAGCAGAACGTATCGCGTCGCGGCAAAAACACCAACAGTTGCCTTGTAAAGTGTGTGGTAGCGTGTAATAACAGTATGTTATAATGCATGTAATAATAGTGTATCGGTAAAAAATTCGACACGCAAGGACATATGAGGATTGGCGGGAACCAGGATTACGCAGGAAATGCGTTTGCGGTATCTCGTCGGGGTTTTAGGGGTAAATAAATGCAATTCTCGGGCTGTAATTATATCGTTGGAAAATTTTCACAACACCACGCAAAAGACACATGTCGCGTACTTGTTCGTGAGAATTTAGCGATGTGACGCTTTTTTATTTTTTTCTTCGTGTAGAAACATAAGAAAGAAAATTTGCAAAGAGATATATTACGACTGATTATTAATATATCTTATGAGAATTATCACTCGAATAATAATGAGAATTTGTCGGAATATTTATTACTCTTTTTTTTTTATGGGTGCATGACTATAAGTTCATAGGTGTTAAGTTTATTAAAGACGAGTTTATTAAAGAATATAGACGTCATTCTCTGATTAATAATCTATTCAAGAAATATACTTTGTAATTGTATACGCATTAATACGAATTAATTGATAGTTGAACAAATACTTTATTTTGTTATCGGCGGCGAGGCAAATGAACAGAACATGCGTGTCTCTTTTTCCGTCGCGATAGCACGGGAAAAGTGCGATGGCCATAAATCTACACGCGCACCCCGCGGCAGCAAACGGCGTGCCTTATGTCTCCGTACCTCCTCGGTATGCTCGACGGTCCGTGAATTCACGAGGGCTTTGCGGCAGCATGCCAGATCGAACAGCGTTTCGCACCCTTTGCTACAAAATCACGGCGCGTGCCGCACATATCTCGCGCCCCTCCCCTCGCTTATTATGCCCCCGAAGTAAATCACTTTTCCTTCGCAGTCGCGGTATAAAAGTATCCCCCGGGTATAGTGCTGAATGGCACTCTTCTAACTATTATGACGCACATTTTCCTTTTGTAGGTTCCGACGACTGGGTTAAACGATGCTATATTTAATTGAATATGAAAAATAATTTATAACAACAATTTGTAACACCCAATTTTGCAAATGACAAAGTAATTACTATGATAAAATTTATTGTAATTTTATATTTTTTATTGATACATTAAATATAGATTGTGAACTATAAAATATGTAATTCTAGTATCTTGTTTCTCAATAGCGTGTTAATAATGCAAATATTTTATATTTTACACAATAATAACAATTATTCTACGTGTTGTTATAAATAAATAAATAAATATATATATATATATATATATATATATATATATATATATATAGATTTTGATACAAAAGAAAAGTAGGTTCCTCGTATTAAAGATAGTTATCGTACATCAAATTGTCGGTCGTATTTATCGTGGCGCGTCATGCGAAATGCAGCGGCACGCTGCAGGGCTACAGGGACAATCGAAAGTTTATTGTCACCCTCTAGAAACGAGGGGTGAGTTTCCGGGCGAGAGATCAATCGCGAGGGACGAGTGAATTCGATGCGGAACGAGGGAATTCTATAATTCGTGGTCCCCGGTCGTGGCACGCGTCGGGATCTGCGTTTGTCGTGTCACACAGTATGAAGATTAAGACAGAGAGAGAAAGAGAGAAACACACGTAAAATTCTATCGCAAATGGAGCGCGTCCCTCTCGATTCGATAGCCGTAATAAAATTCATGACCGATTCCGGAATTTCTCGGAACGATGTGATTGCCTTGGTAGATGTTTCTATCGCCGCAGAAACGTTTCATCGGTGAAGTGTCAATGATTGCGACATCGAAATTGTATCGTAAATGATCTCTGGCAGAGATGCTAGAGTATTCCTCGCTTCTCGAACACTAAATTGCTTGGTTAGTTTGAAAGAAGCAATAAAAAATAACTCTGATTAATTTAATATAACTCGCGCAAGACGCTTATTACCTGTCCATTTTGAACACGTCTACGAGTTGCGCTTTTATTACACCGAATATATCAAAGCTTAAAAATATTTTTAATTATAAAGTTCATTTTTCTTATTTCTTTCTTTTCATTTTACGTTAATTAAAAAAAAAAAAAACTTATATCAACATGTAAATAAAGAGTGTATTAAAATAATTAGATATTGAAATAATTTATGATTTGCAACAGGCTTTCTATTTTATATGATTTAAAAAAAAAAATATATATTTTACTTGTAATTATTATATAGCAATATATAATACAGTAATGTAAGGAAAGTTAATTTTACAAGAGGACTAGATGGAATCTTGTCAAAAATTGCCGTTGTTAAAATTTGTCAAAAAGGTAAAAGAACTTGATGGTTAACAACCTTCTTAACGTACGAACATTGACGGAATAATAATATTTTCAATTCTCTGTGCGTCCTTGTTGCGGAAAATAAATTGTCTCTTGTTCGTACATGTCAATTTCGCACCTGTGTCTTCGTTCTGTATCGTCATTCACCGGTGTGTCTCAGTTTGATTATCTAAGCCGTCGTAACATCAGCGAAATATGCGGGCTTAACATTGGCATTCAAGGTCGATTCGCGGCGAACCAAGGTTCCGCAATCCTAAACCCCTATCTAACTCGAGGTTGTAATAATAGTTATCGCCGCGACCTTCTTCTCGTTTAAACAGGAATTTCGGAATTTGCCGACACTTACTTCATTTCCGTTGAATATTGAAATATTCGATTCACTTTTTCATTGTATGTTTCACATCACAATATTTTGTTGAAATTTTATACTTATGGGAAAAATATTTTTTTTTTTTGCAGTTTAGCGTAATTTTTTTTTTATTCAAGATAATATTTTCTCAATCAAATGATTAATATTTTGAATTTTATAGCAAAATTAGATTTAATGAAATACTAGGATTATAAATTACACATAATGTAGTGACAGTTGTACGACCTTGAGATAACGATAGTGAAACCGAGGATGAAAGCAGCCGGATCTGCTTCTTATGACTGTATACTGTGACCGTGCCTGGAGTCCAATTTAGATTAGTGTGGCTTTGATAAATGAGGCTCTTACGTGGCCAGTAATTAACTTATGCTTAGGATAAATGCATTCTCGTAATGCTCCAGATGTCGTGATCTCGTCACATAACTTTTCAATCTCTAACCGACTTTTATTTATTTTAATAATGTTTAAAAAATATTATTATACTAATAAATTATTTATCATTATTGATATATATTTATTATTTATAATTTGAATTGTTATTATTAATATAATTATAATAAGTGTCTTGACAGAAATAAGGCTATTATAATTACACTCATTTATTAAATATGATATTTATTAAATCTATAAAAGCGAGAAACTATAAATACATATCTTTTATACCTACAACTATACATACATATCTTTTCGTATGTTCAATGTACTTTTTATCAACACTTTTTGTTAAGCCATTTTTCATTCTGGATTTAACAATGAATTTTATACAATCAAATATTAAAGTCGAAAAATGATAATATTGAAAGAACGGATGGATTCAACGCGCATAATCGATTGGACTAGTCCATAGATCTTATCTCTAGCATATATATCACGCGTCGACAGATGTGTCCCGTAAATGCTATTACGTACCGAGCACGTACTTATATCTATTATCTATTATCTATCGCTCTGTGCACATGTATATATGCAGTTGCACATTACCAACGTTTTATTAGGAATTGAAATTCTCACGTATTTAAATATTTTCAATAAATTTAAATCTTATTTTTTTAATGTGAACTTTTTGTAAAAATTTTACAAAATGTTAAATTAGATAAAAAATATAACAAAATTAATTAGCATTTTTATCTTATTTCTTCGATTGTAATGAATTGAAGCATGTGAAAAATTAATATAATATAAAATAAATTTATAATATGAAAGATTTTTTTTTTATATATTGCTATATTTTTTGTATATTTGAGCATTATTTGTGAAAATATATCACGTGAAGAGAAAAAAAGAGAAAGAATCTTATATCGAGAAAATATTCTTATATCTTCATTAGATTTTCCTTCATTTAGGTCACAATGTGAATTGGAAATTTTACTTTAATCAACTATCTTAAGAAATGAATTAAGGATGCCTTACTTGTGAAAATATTTATATTAAATAATAGAGATGTTCATCAAGCGCGTGATTTTCAGTTTGCATTGCAAATAGTAGGAAGAGAGTACAGTATTATAATATCATATTTTATTAAAAAAAGAGACTTGCAAAGTCATTCGCCTTGATCGGATACTTTAGGAAAAAAAATTTTTTTTCGTCATTTTCTTGGACAATGTATCGAACTGCTCGCAGCTGCGAGACGATCGCGTGCCCTCTTCGTAACTTAATCCGCCGAAACGAATATCTACGATACGGTTTAATTAGCTAAGTATGCCTGCGGCGGGACACCATTACACCGCACTTTACTAGCGCTATGGGGCGATATTCTCGGCCTCAAGACAAACAGCCGGTCTTTCGAAAGGGTGCCTCGAAACGCACAAAATCTCCAGTCACGCTAGGAAATGGAATAAACGTTATTGATATGGGCGCTTTACGTCGTAGGATTGGGGAGATGGCCCGACAGGGTACTTACCATCCCGCTGGTAAGACGTCAAGGGTAGATTGGATGAGACACAGGGAGAGACACGAAAAATTCTTACGGATCGAAGGATAAAGGAAGAATTGGGTAACGCGATGTCATTTACTATTTGTTCGTCTTTATATACACGGTGTTTCGCCAAAAGGAATTGTCGCGTTACAGGGAATCGCGGGAATATATAACTTTCTCGCTACTTTATATAAGATAAAAATATAAAATTATAAAAATAAAAAATAATAATAGTAAAAGTATAAAAAAGGAGACATATTTTCATTAAATACAATTTTTTTATTTTTGCGTAATATTAGAATGCATTTAATGAGAGAATAGAAACCTACCTACTTTGTGACTTTATATGACGCTAATATCGGGCTAAGTTAATTGCTCACACGCGAGTCATTTGGACATCTGCCTCCGTGCTTCCACGTGTCAATGAAATAAAAAATAATTGCCGTCCGATCGCGCGGCCGTTTGGATTCTTTAATTGAAACCTATAAATACAGCGCGCGTTGGGATCTTCGCTCGCAAGCCAAATGGTTGTTGTCGTCGTCGTAATCGCGACGGTTATTGGATTCGTTCTTCAGGAATTCGATAAATTATTGCGGTCGTAGGGCGAACGCGATACGGCGATCGGAATTGAATCGACTACAAGGGGCTTAAATGCGAAGCTATCCCACCGACACAACCGGTGTTAACCCTCCGAATGATGAATCGGGCGACGCTCAATTCTCATCGTCTGACGTCTCAATTTCCGCAGCTCGCTACGCGGAAGTATAATTAACAGCTTAACAAGGCATAGAAATAAAACTTCGTATAATTTTAATCCACGCGTTAAAGAATGTATACGATACAATTCGATCGTATTCTATTATTTCGCAAGTAACGATGACACGTTTTGTACTTGAAGTAGAAAAGGTAATTCAAATTTTGACCCCCCCCCCCCCCGTATAAAATGCATTTTGCAATTAATTATTAAAATTGTATTGATTAAACAAAATTTAATAATTTTTATTTTCATTTATAATATTGAATTGTTTATATTTTATTTTCAACATTAACACAATATATATTATTCTGTAATTTATTTATATGTTTTACGATGACATTTTTGTAATAACTTTTGTATTAATATCTTCTATATAATTCATAATATCAACTGCGTTTCCAATTATTAAATTAATTCGACATTATTGTGCACACGTATTACTTAATTGAGAATAATTATTGAAACTTATTAATTCGTCTAATGTAGAGACAGATATAATATATGCTGTATTAAATGTGCCGGGTGACATTTTTCTCACTAACAGGTGGTGATTAGGAGTGGGAAAAGGCTACGCCATTAAATTTCGAGAACAAAGTGGTTGCTTTGTCTTACAAGAGCCACGATCGGATCGACGCGGCGTTCTTTGTTTGTGCGAGGGAACGCCGCCTCGTTCCAACCGTAACAATGCGACCACTACACAGACGCTCTCTGATAACAGTCTTTTGGGCATCGTACGTGCGAACGGACGCAATCACTGAGCGCTTTATTGTTATCTATCGTTGAGAGAGAGAGATAATCGTAATGCGATCTCACGCTAACAAAAGAACGATGTCTATTAATTATGGGCGATCTTAAGCTTTTTCCCGATGGGAACTTTCTATATGATCCTTCGAGGGTCATCGAATTATTCTTATGTGAGGCTAGTCGGTAAAAAATAAATCGACAACTAAAGATTAATTAGAGTACCTCTTACACACATGTTACGCTATAATTTTATTTATTTATTTATTTATTATAATTATTATATTTTTTTCTCTAAAAATATCACTTCGAGAAATAATTCAGAGATTAATATAGACAAGAAATATTATATCTCGCAATTTTTATTTAGATTGAATCGACTTTTTCTTCTGCATATTAAAATGGTAACTCTTAAAGTGTACGGACGCATTGTAAATTAATTATTCGCAGCGGCGCGTTCTCGGAAACCTCTGTATTATCCTCCACAAAATAACATACCTCTTTCTCTCTCTCGGAAACTATTACAAAAATAACGTGGTATTAAAGCACGAAATCCCCCCATTTGCGAACGGGTTTTTTTTTTTTTTTACAATGCACGCGCTCCAATTTTTCCCATAGCAGCACCGGCATTCGTTTTTTCTTCGTTTTCCCACTCGCCCAACGCATACGGCCGTACAATGTTGCGCAGAATCAAGACTCAAGACAATCGATTTGAATAATTGATAGCCGATATTGTGGAGGCTCAGCTCAGGGAGCACGGAAAACTTTCGTTACGCACAACGTGCTACAATGAGTTTCCAGGGACGAAGTTATTTTTGTCTTGCATCGCGCATAGAAATTTCTACATTACGTTTATTCATCGCACGCACACTTGTTACGCGTGACTACGCGAAAATCGATAATACCGACGCCGTTTCTCTTCTCTAATAAATACGAAGCGAATGAATTCTGACAAAGGACACGTCGCGTTCTCCTGGTTGGAGATTCGTCGGAACACCGGTATGCTGATCGGAGGATATTCAGGGGTGGAGATCGCAACAGGTGGGCCCTTGAATGAGGCCTCGACGATCCCTTTCGCACCCACCCACTGCCTGCCCTATCGTTGCATAATGATGGGCATCGTGAAAAAGTGCCGAATCGAATGATAAAGGGCGTGCAGAATGATGAAAAAGAGATCCGAAGTAATTGTTGTGAAAAAAATTGTGAGATTCGAAGCAAAAAAAATATTTTTAATTTCTAGAAAATTATATAATATTATGTAGGCAGAACTTTTCTTTTCGTTTGATTTAAGCTTATTAATAATTGATAAAAAAATCAAACATGATTTTAATGAGAATTATAAAAATTAAGAATTAAAATAAAGATTGTGTGAAAATTAAAATATTTTACGCGAGAAGCGATGTGTGCAAAAAATATCTACGGTTATTTTCGTACTAAACATATGTAATAATCTTTTCGCAGTTAATTATACGATTAATTTGTGAAAACAGTATATTGTATATTATTTCAGATAATTTGGATAAATGATACAAAATTATATAAATAATTTATATATTGAAGGATGTGATTAAGGATACGTATCGTAAATATGTTACGTTGTTGGGAGAATATTTTATTGAAGGAACACGAGTGACTATATTATGTTTTGCGATACCATTGTTTACATATTTCCGGTGGCATTCACTATCACCGTTCCGCATTTTATTCTAATATCACGTTCAACATATCCGCGTTCACTTGCACAGAAATTGAAATAATTGCCGTTCAGCGTGCTACACAAGAGAGCGTATGCGCCATATGTCGTTATTTCAATAAATGCTGTAAATACGGAGATACTATAATGCGCACCTTGCCTAGTGTCGTTGCGGGAGGCCTATCATTTTCCATGGGAACCTGTAAACGTTCGTCGATGGCGTATGACGCCTCTTCGTGGGAATTCTTTTCAGAAAAATGTATTAGTTGTGGTTCTAACGAGTCTCTCTTTCTTATCGTTAAAAGAAGCTTATTAAATTCTTAAATACAATATTTAAAAATGATTATTTTGCATATGGATGTATATATATATATATATATATATATAGACGTATATAATAATTTCATACTTTATTAAATTTGTTTTCTCAATTTGATTTTTATTGTTTAAATTATATTTTATACTTGTAAAATTACATTGTATTAATTGATGTATTTAATTAAGTAACTTTATACGTATGAATAATACACAGTAAATGAAATATACATATAAAATACAACATAATGATTTCGTAAAATAAAATTTATTGAGTAATACAACGTGCCTTAAAATATTATTTAATTCTCTATCGAGAGAAAGAGAGAAATTTTTTTCTATCGCGGATCGTGAATTTGCTTTTCCAACGCGATTGCACTTTCTTATTTTTTATAACGTACACACGATACTTACAACTATCGCGGTTTGCTGCTCGCTCGCAAAATAGCGTGCAATCTACACGCTCTAATCGTCCGGCGAAGGTTTAACGCATCGATCGACCATGTCGTTGGAAAGAAAGAACGGACAGAGACGCCTAAGGAAGTAAAGAAGAAAAAAAAAAAAAAAGAGTAAAGGACCCAGCGATCTACGAAATGGATTGGTCGGTCGACGTGGACTACAATTTTCTGGTAATCATTTATTCGCGACACAGTGTTACACTTTCACCTCCTTCTGGCACGAATACGTAGATCCGGCCAGCGCACGTACCGTGTTACGCGATTAAACGATCACAGATTAGGCGATCGCACCCGGTATGTGGAACGCTGATTCATGATAACGTTCTCTCGTCACGAAATATTTTTACTCCATGTTATATTTTTTTCTTTTTATATTACTATTTATTTTGTTCTCTTCCGCATGAGATAAAACGCTACATTAAATAATCTAGCTAATAATGAACATAATTATAGGATAGATGTATTTATTGATTATTGTAGTTATTATTTTTATTTGCATTATAAAATTAATGACTGCTGGACAAATTGATTAAGAAATATTCCTTGTTTGTGGAATATTAGGAGTGCAGATTTACGTAGACGTAATAATGCACGATAACGAGACGTGAAAAAGCTTAGTGCCACGAAAGTTGCCGTATCGTGCCAGAACTTTATAATCTAGCGTTTCGATCTAGCAGGCAACTTTGTTGATAAAGAGCTTTTACGGGTTAAATGAGCAACTTTTTGATGTTTCTTGCAAACAACTTGCAATTAATAAAAAGCAAGTAAGTTTCGCCGGAGGCGAACGATAAAACTTGTTGGACAAAAAGCCCCATTGTTTTGCGTTGACACTTTATTTGCATGGCTTTCCGAAAACATATTAATAGGTTGTCATAGAATTGCCGTTAATCGCACATTTTATCTGCAAACACAGATTCTTTTATCAAAGTGTAATCAAAATTTCTTATGTTAAGATTATTATGTACGCGGACAAAATGTTTATATTTGCATTATCTTTATACTCATTTGTTTATATTTATATATTTATATATATTTAGGTGAATTTGAATTGAGGGATTTATATAATATTTCGTGCATATTACATGATTATTTTGCGTATTAGAAAAAATCTTAGAATTATTATAATAAAAAGGAAAGAGTGAGAGAAATTTTCTCGAAGTAACGATTTCAATGTTAATTTAATATCCCATTATATTGTTGGACGAGGGTCGGATTTCGATAACACGTAACGCATCTCCATTGATCTTCTCTCGTTCCTTTGTCAACTTTTCCCCGAGAGGTGACGTAACGCTGTATCAGACTCCCCCTCCCCTCCCTCTGACGCGCGATCTGCGAACTCTCGATTCTCCGTTGTTGCGAGGGGTATGTTTTCTTCTTGTCTCTCTTATGTGACACTTGAATGACAGGTCACTGGGGTTTCGGTGACACCGTAATGCCGACCGGCCAGCAATTGCCGAGATTGGGCTGTCGTCAATTACTTATTCCGATTACTATTCGCGTACTACACATCGCAGTATTATGTTCTTAGTTTTGATTTTCATTAGAAAAACTTTAATGCAAGTAATTAACGGTAATTTTGAGACTTATAATTTTGTGCAAAGAAAAATCAATATGTTATTTTTTCAAATTGTTCAAAAAACCAGAATTTGACTTTCGATCTTTTTTCCGCGTTACATCGAATAGAACTCACTTCAACAATGTAACCTGCATTTTTTTATCGTCTATTTTTATTAATTCTTAAATTTAATTCTTTAATTTTTAAAATTTTATTTTTATCAATTACTGTTATATAATTTATATAAATTTATAAGTTTGAATATATGGGCTTTACAATATATTGAAAGAATTAACATTTTAATTGATCGACAATTATATATTATTAATTTTATTTCTCTTTATTCGCTAAATTCGGTGTGGAAAATAATAGAAAGTTTACTTTGAATTTTCTAAATTTTGCAGCGTCGACGCAATATGCGAATTGGACATTTAGAGTTCTATCTTTGGAATGTGTTATCGTCAAGATTACCGAATCTTGTAATCTGATTTTCGGTTTAATCTCCTCTCGTGTCAGATTTAATTTATATTGTCTGCTATATTAATATCTAGAACAATGAATTTATTTCGATGCTAATGGGACGAAGCTACTACACTTTGAAAGCATGTATAATTCACATGGAATTTAATCAGCGTTAATTAGGATATGGAAGATGTTCAAATATCGATCATACGACATATATTAATTTACACGCAGCGGGGAATATTTCGTATTGACTGTGATTAATTCAAACCGAGGTTAATTTCATGCGTGACAATTAAAATAAACACATAATGAATCATTTTATAATCGATTAATACTTATGCAATATATTATTGCGTGTATCTGTAAAATTTGTTTAGATATATTAATTTGATTAGAAGAGCATAATTACAATATAGAATTATTTATTATGTCACAATATAATTATATAATATCGCGCGTCCATCGTATTTTGTAAATCATTGGATTGGCTATTTAATTTTTAATTATTCAATCGTAATTATAAAGACAATGTTAGAAAATATTTATTTTGTAAAATAATTCTTGATTAGCGTTATATATAATGCAATATGTAAAAAATTTCATGTCAAACAAAGAAAAAGATGACATAAATGTACTACTTTATAATAACGTATAAATATGAGAAATTTTTCTCTAATAACTTTTCTCTGTAATAATTTTACTACTTGTAGCTGTTTTGGAACGCCAGCAGAAGTATTTGTTTTGTTATTGCGCGCCGATCGCATAATTAGTGATCAATTGTGTGATTAGGCACACATAGTTAATAATGCTTTAAATATATACATATATATAAAAACGTATATTCTTTCTCTCTCTTTCTCTCTAATAATACACTTATGAATAGAATCGATTGTTATAATTTTTTTGAAGCAAAATCCACACACACACGAACACACACACGCACATATGTATATATATATATATATATATATATATATATATATATATATAATTCAA
>JBCEZV010000092.1:8341751-8365243 GCA_039654365.1 Cataglyphis livida
AAGAAATACGTTCTTATTTAACGAAAAACGTAAGAAATATATTTAACATTTTCATTAAACTTTTATTTAATTAAGAACACTTGTATTTAATTTTTAATTATTATTTAATATAATAAATGAAAATTGAATTATTATCAATTTATGTAAATGCGGGATACTAATTTAAGAATATCAAAATAACGATTTAGTTACAAGTGTAAAATAAATTACATTTGTATTTAGGGATTTAAAAATAATTTTTGATTATTTCGTCCATAAATACTGTCGTTGAAGTGCTTTAACTCTCATCGTTAGAGTCGAATAAAAACAAACAGCATGTTACTGACTAGATCTCTACAAAAATAGAAATTCTATCTGTCCGGAAGATTTTCCGTAAAATAACAAATTTTACAGTCATTATTTCTCGAATGTGACGCGTCGCGTCGTGTCGGCGATTAATGAAGTGACATGTGAGGAAAAACAAACGTTCGAGTTAATAAGCGGTTAATGGCAAAAATATATTCCACAGTTAATGAATTTATATTTGAAAGAAGGCTTTCGGCCCGATAATTACCTTTAGGCCCGTAGATCTTTAAAAACTTCATCTCACAGCATAAACTATTCGCATCATTCGCAAATCGGAATATATCTGTAGCATCGGAAATTAAAATTACTTTTTGCTTTTAACGCCAAAAGATGCGAACCCACATCGCTCTAATTTATGAATTTTTCTTCAGCTGATGTACCGGTCGCTCTAGTGAAACGTTCGTTTACGCAGCGTCCTTGTCAATTAACGCCGTCATTTATCAAGCAGTTGTTATGCATGTTGACGTAAATGAAATTAAAAAACACTTTGCTTATACGACAGGTAATCGGCGAAAATGAGATACATCGAGATTCGACTCGATAAAATGATATAAATTATCTAGAGGATCTTATTAGATCCATCGATATGAAGCTTTGTAGTTGACTTAAACAAACAATACATATTGTTAATAAAAGCGCATTAATTTAGCGATTGACTTTTTTTTTTTTTTTTTTACAAAGTTATAAGCGTATTGGCACTTTGTTTCAATATAATTTGAGATCAGCTTTCACTAGAACAATCAATAATGAAAATATCAAATTGTGTCTTAATAAATTGCTCCTGTTAATCTCTATTCATTACCTTAATTATATGAGAATTTCAATTAAGTTCAATTTCTCAGGTATTTTACTGAACTTCAATTTAATCTTGTTTACGAGAAATTATTGCAATTTGTTTCGTTTATAATAGATGGAATGAAGTATAAAGTGGAAACTTTTTCTTGTATAAAACTTGAATAAAACTCTTTCTTGAATAAAATTTATTTATTTTATTATAAGTGTAATTATCTATTGTAAATCATTTAATCTGATATTGATTTATTAAAACAATAATTATAATTTATTATAAATATTATTGTATATAATATGTGATATTCGTTTAAACGGCATATAAATATAATATGCAGTATATTTACTTTTGTTTATTTGATTTTTAACACAATACAGTATTTTGCAAGCAATTAAGAGTTAAATAAAGCAGAGTAAATTAGAAAAGTAATCTAGAAATACGGGTGAGATTGACAAAAACCTCAGAAGCCCTTCAGTGTTGATGGAGAAATTGCACGGAGTTAGTGTAAACACTCACTAATAGGGATCTATTGATGATGCTTAATTAATCATATAATTATATTTCGTATAATTTGAAATTAAATAAATATTGCGATAAAAAATTATCAAAGAATAATTATTCTTGTTGACTAGATTATAATTTTTTACTATTTCTTTGTTAAATATAATAGAAAGAATAGAGAAGAGAAAATGTTAGATAATTGATATAATTTTTTACAAACGTAATTATGATATAATATTGGCTGTTTTAGAATAAATATTACCGTTAATACACAAGTTACGTTACATTTGAAAAAATATTGTTAAATTTATTAGATTGATATAAATATAAATAAGAATGAATGAATTTAAGATTATTAGAATAAAGATTAAATGTAAATTAGAATTAAGAATAAAAATATAAATTCTTAATCATTTTATTAAGAAAAATGATAAAGGAGGAATTCTTGCTAAATTAAAAATCAATAATAATGAAATTAAATTAAAATTTAGAGAAAAAAAATTATTTAACAGCTGAATTAGAGTATTGAAATTTATTATAGAGAAACTATTTATTTTAATCTGTTTTTAATTTGTCTTAATTATTCTAATACACACAAACTGTTAATTATACAAAGAACAAAACGGAATGTTGCGCTCAAATAATTATGACATTAAATGGATATCCGATTATTGCACGCGCATTTTGAATTGAATAAATGTCATAGGAAGATTGTTGAAGCGATATACGTCAGTTTCAGAAACATTTTGTTCCACTTCAAATTCGAACGGCAAATAATTTGTTGCAAGTAGAAATCAAATCTTTTACTTTGTTCTTCTTTCACACAATAAATTATTTGCCCTATTTTGATATTTTTTTTTTTATCCGAATTTAAAACAATTTTTTAAATATTTAAATATAAAATGAGTATGTAGTCGGCAAGTTTTGGTATGAATAATTGTCTTTGGTAGCGAGCTAAACTTGAAGATTATGAAAAAACAAAATCAATTGTAGAAAACTTGAATTGCCTCGGGTTTATATTCCATGGATGGAAAATCCATATCGTATTTTTCATATTCGCGGTCTGAGTGGTGGGTAGCCTCGATAACGAGTACGGCCTGCTCGGAATTTCAATACTTCCGAAAGGGCCGAGATACGAATAGGTTCATCATCGACAAACTTTAGGAAAATTTACGACGACAAAAGGGGAAGGGAAACGAGGAAGAGACTCGTTCAAAGAAACGTGATGCAAAAGTTACGTTAGCCGGAACCACCTGGAAATAGATAGATAGAAATTCGATTTGCGCATCTGGGCCGGATCTGATAAGCAAAGCAGGTTGAAAATGACAAACAATGCTGCATCACGCGATAGTATGTATCTTTTCTATCGTCTCTCTCTTTTTGATTTGGAACAATATAAAAGTGAACAGCAAGACGGAACTGAAGTAATAATTAATTACAAGCACTTTTATAATCGTCACGTGTCAAAAATTAGATCTTGACGTATGTCAAGATTAATGCTACATATAATACATACATTATTTATACAGACATTTGAATTTTTTATTCCACTTAATAAAACTCTTTGATCGACTTGAAATCAATTTTTCGGAGGAAATAAAGAGTAACGTAAATAAATTTTTAATAAAACAAAAAATCACGCGATTAATATAATCAAGTTCTAAATAGAGGAATTTTGGATAAACGCAATCACAGCGATGACATGATTCTTCGCGCAATGTATTTTATGAATATATTGAACAATTATTTCCGCATGGCTTGTTCACAAAAGATCAAATCGCGCCATTGAAGTCATTGCAATTCAATTGCGATTTACAATATTGCATTTTTCATATCACTTCAGCACAAATATACTTTCATTTTTCTTATTGAAATTTTCCTTTCTCTCTTATCTCCAAAGAGTAAATTTCGATTTCTACAAATATGTAAATGACACTTTACATGGAACGTGACAGCAAAGTGACATTGTCGTATTTTTATACGCGATGCCGGCTAATCGCGAGGAAATAGTATACAAAATATTTGTTACAAGTTGCATTTTATATTATTTTATTATTTCTACAACCCATAAAATGTGAAATATTTACTTATCGTTATTCTTTTTTACGGCATTTTTAATTTTGGCTCTTACTTGTCTTGTAAGACAATGTTTTGTGTGTGAAAAGAAATTTTTCATGCGCGTTTAACTAGATGTCTTGTCCTTTCTTTCTTCTTCATGACGTAAAAATTTTATTTTTCACACGGTATCTTTTGTACATACCCTTTTGACTTCAGGTGATCTTCACAAAGAAAAATTTTCCATTGCAATTGCGTCGCGATATGAATGTGCGAGAAACTAAATTATAGAATAATATTTGTCAAGTATCTCTTGTAGAAAATGCTCCGTCATTCTTATATTACTTAATTTTATTTGTCCTAAGGCACAGGAAATATTTTATTTTTCCTTTAGAAGATCGAGAAGATTCTGATAATTGACTGAAAGAATATAATAAATGTTCAAGGGAATTAGATTTGTAATTTTTCGTTGAAATAACTTCAATTTTGAATAATTTATTATGTCATCTAAAAAATCTGTTATTTTCCCAGAACAAATTCTATCAAATTCGGTATAAATTAAAATTTGTCATCTACATTGATTGAGTAATCAGAGAGAAAAATGTGTAGCGTTGTT
This sequence comes from Cataglyphis livida, assembly GCA_039654365.1. Taxonomy (NCBI): domain Eukaryota; kingdom Metazoa; phylum Arthropoda; class Insecta; order Hymenoptera; family Formicidae; genus Cataglyphis; species Cataglyphis livida. Next base: position 8,346,059 of record JBCEZV010000092.1, read on the forward strand.
TATAAAAAACTGGATTGCTGTTTCAAATACTCTGTTGTACAAATACACTACGTAATAATATTTACATTTGCGTTATATCTTTGTGATTTTTATGCACAAAATAACAATTTGCACACAACGAGGAAATAAGTAATTAAAGAAAGCAAAACGAGTTATAAATAAGCTAGAAATACACGCTGTCAAAAGGTGAGTTTGTCTAAGATGAAAGAAGGCATTTTGATTCAATCTGTTTCTGTAGACAATTAATTTCTTCTTCTCTCTTCAATTATATCCATAAATACGCATTACCAGCAGGTAACAGCTGGCGGACTCGTAATCGTGCGATCGTAAAAAATCAGAAAATGAAATAATCTCTGTTTTATTTCGCGAATTTGCATGAAATGTAAAATTGGGCTTTTAATTATTAGATACTATTTATACTCTTTGATGAATGAGAAGAGAAAGCGAGAGGGAAAGAGACGCTCGAAATTATCAGTCAAATCATCAAAATTATGAAAAGTCTGAATGTACGAAAATTTGAAATTTAATATTTAATATTTATTGTTGTTTGATAATAAGTCGGAGCGAAAGCACCTGCATGAGAAATCATTGTCAAATATCTGCCCAAGCTATTTTGAACTATTCTGAAAAGCACGCGACCTGTCTCGCGTCTTCCGCTTTTCCGATAGATTTCGACAACCGCCAAAGCCCATTATCGCCGCGCTCGTTTCCGCTGTATATAATGTAATTTGCATACAGGAATTCATAATTTTCTTTCCATTTTTTTTTTTTTTTTTTTTTTTTTTCTTTTCATTCAACGTCTATTCCCAATCTGCGAAAATAGAATTCCCATTTGCATTTTTGATTATAACGTAATAATCGCATTGTAATTCAAACGTGCCAACAGCTGCATCATTATTACACGACTTGGAAAAATTGGAGGTAGTATTTTTATAAGTTATATTCAGACCGATATTATTTTTTACGAAAATGAGCAAAGAAAATCTCACGTCAGCAATTTGTAAGAGAGGCCGAGAATTTCTTTTTTTTTTATACGCTAATATATTGCATATAAAAAATTATTATTATTAATAATTTGGATTTAGGAATTAATAAACTTGCAGAGATTACTTTTTATTCGAAAATTCTTCGTCGTATGATATCACAAATTCTTTCACATTACTTTAAGTTTTTCCAAGATATTATGTATTTTTTATAAAATGCGCACGTAAAGAAACTTGTTTATTATTATTTTCGCTTTAATGAATCATCGTTAATTCTTCGTTTTTTGCCCCTTTGCTGAACTATAAATCATCGGGATGTAGCGTTGTGATGATACGAATTTAAAATGTTCTACATATAATGCGTCGCAAATTATGATGCACGAACCTAACATTAAAATCTTGATGAATAAATTTAAATTACTCAATTTTGTGCTATATCAACATCAGCTTTCACATATAAATGGATCACACATATGTATGTATATAATCCATAAAAATTTAAAAATGATGAAGTTTATCGATAATCGGGTTATCTTCACTATTATTTATTATTTATTCTTTCCACCACCTTTTATTTTATTACATTATATAAAATAATTTAAAAAAAAAAAATAATTAAATAATTATTTTTTTTATTATATTATTAAATTTTTTATATTTAATAGAATTAAACTATTTCAAAAAATTTCAAAATTTTTTATGCTTCATACATCAAAATATATTTAAGTATTATAATTTTTTTATTTTTTATATAATTGTCTTTAAAATTATTACTTTCCCCTCCCCCCATAAATTTAAAAATCCCGATACACGATTTAAAAAAAATATAAGAATAAAAAAAAACACTCTTGTGCGAACATCTTTTATATTGTTATTATTCGAACATTAAGATTCTACATATGGATTTAAAACAGCACATTAAATGGACTGTCTTGAATAATATCGGGCTGTTTGAGAGAAAAAAAAAAAACAGATTACATAAATCGGCGAGTTATATGGTGTATTAACCTAAATAGATAATGAACAAGTTAAACGGGTTCTATCGCATCGTGTGTACCCTCCTATGTTAATACAAAACCTTGGGAAAGATAGCGAACTGAATTTAATGACAGTGGCATACAATGGAATCCGTAGAAAAAAATTCTTATATATATTATATATAAATTCATACATAATTCACGTACTATTCCATCAATATTATGTATAAGTTAATTAATTATACATGCAAAATTATTTTTATCTCTCTTCCTTGAAGTGGTCTTTATTTAGTATTAATTTATCATAATCTCGAAATACAGATATTATTAACAATATTAATAAACACTGAATTAGGCTATGTTGTATATAATAATTAATTTAACATATATCGCTATTAAATTTTAATCGTAAGGAGCTTATCTATTCGAAAATAAATGAATTAACTAACAAATCTAACTGACAAGCAAGAACGATATATATCGAATCATTACTCATACATTTATTATCGATTTCTCTCTTTATTCTCCCCATGTTATATCCTTCTTCTATTTATTTCGCAGAGAAGTCATCGGCTTTAAGTGGCCGGCTACTAAATTCCTTTCGTATGTTATACTCATCTTTTCTATCTCCATTGCCGAACATAATCTTTTTCGTTCTTGTGGCTTTTTCATGAAAATGGATATTCTAGTTAGTATTCGTCGAATCGTAAATCTCCTATACTTCAGATAGGATGGTTCGTGAATTACTAAGCTTTAAAGTCAACCGTTTAAAGTCGTAACGACTATGTAACTATGGATTAGTCTCTGGTGACGCATTACTTTTTGCAATCTCAAATTTGCTATCATTAAGAAGTTATGCAAACAATTTATGCGACATTTTACGCTTCTGAGAAACTAAGCTATGTAGAGCATCTTTTCAGTACACATTTTATAGCGATTATATTATCAAATTTGTTCTATATTTATATTTTATTTATAGATATATTTATATTTTCCAATATAAATATATATTTAATCCAATATAAATATATAATTAAAAAATACGATATTTTGTAATATTTTTATTTTTTACATAGTATAAATATTTAACTTTAATATTGCATACAAATACCAAACTCTGTGTATTTTTTTTTATTTAAATACATAAAAATATTATAAAAAATACAGATGGATTAATTAAAGAAAAATATGTCAAACTAATATGAAAAAAGAATATAAAATTATTATTGAAAACTTTAAAAATACTGAAATTTTAATCAACTCGTGATAATTTGATTTAAAAGAGTGTGTGGTGGGATCTGCAAAAACATTTGCAAACTTTGCAACGATTGTCGAATTATTTTAGGCACGAGTTATTTATATGGGAAACTTCTGGTATGAAGGTTTAATGGTTTAATCTCATTTTCCATTAGACACTTAATGAACGGTGAATTAGCTGTCACGAGGAAAATAAATTATTCTAAACTTGCTCAACTTAAAATAATTTCCACGTAAATGTCCACGTGATATTTAAGCGATTATTGGGGAGAAATCATTATATTATATCGCTCTGCGAAATAGAGAAATGCAAAATTCCTCCGAAAAAGGATTTTTTTTTTTTTTTTACAAAGCATGAAAGAAAGCCGATTGTATGCCGTTGGCATTTTCGAGAAAATTGCGCGCGGCGAACATATGGCTTGTGACGTTATCTTGCTGAGACCCTAAATGATAAATGGGATGACATCTATTGTGTAAGTTAAGTCCACGAGTTACATTCCTAAACGTGATGTTTTCTTGGCGATGTCAAATTATTCTGTATTGTTTGTAGAGAAGCCTCCTTTGTTCGAGGCTAAAGGGAAATATCGTTCGACTTGATTCCCTTGATAATGCATTTAGCTTGATAATGCATTTGTCAAAATTATAATATCGACACATATTTAAATTATAATAAATTATAATAAAATTACTTCGAAATTACATGATTGCTTATACAACATACAATAATACATATAAAATGTTGTAAATAGAATTTTAGAAAATATTATTATTTTTTTTTTTTCTTTATTTGATACAAGGGTCATAAATATTTCATTTTTTTTTATATTTTATTTTTATTAACTCTTTACAAAATTACACAAGTTGAAATTTTATTTAACGAAAAATTTTTCCTATTTTGTAATCATTGTTTCATTATGTCGTATTAAATTCCTCTTATATTTCTATCGAATATCATTGAAGCGAGTTTTTATATTAATAATGTTTTATATTAATAATAGTTTTTTAATAATGAAATATTTCTCTCATTATCAGCGTTTGTCATACATATGTATATATATATATAACTTATATATAACATTATATATAGTTAGTATCGCAATATCTGATTCATTAATAATGGATAAAAATTATTACCTTGTGCATTACAAGAGCACTCACCTTTGCATGCTTTCGCGCTAAGTTGCTTATCCTCCAGTACTAAATTTTCAAAATCGTTTTGGAGGGCGACAGCTGCCGCTTGCACGGAGTTATGCTTGGAAAGAGGTCCCAGTAGCTTGTCCAAGACATCGTTCATATCCTGCTGCTTGATTCTGATGCGCCTTGACTCGAGCATCCGCACGAACTCGATTTCTGGAGGCGTCAGAAAAATTGTTGACACGCCGGAGCATCCTGCTCGCGCTGTTCTACCGATTCGATGAACATAATCCCTAGCCGAAATTGGCCCCGTATACTGAACGACGCAATCTACTTTCGGCATATCTAATCCTCGCGCTGCAACATCCTGGACAATTTAAAAAATTATGTTTTCTTGTTAAAAAATATGCTGATTAAAATTTTGGTGTTAAATATTTTACGCATTCATGTATTAATTTAACATATTGCTGTTGTGTTCATTGAACTCAAATGTTAAATTAATAAAACAATTGAAAAAAGTGTAAGAATAACACAATGTGCATATATTTTTAATTTTACACAATAGATACGTTCTGTACTTTAATGATGTACATTAGTGATAAGATTTATCTATTAAAATTTAACAAAAAAAGAAATATTGATTTTATTCTACATATAATTAGAAGTGAGAGTGATTACAGACTTGTTCCAAGTTAAATTTTTTCATTAAAAATATGTTAATTTTAAGACTTATTTAAAATTACTACAAAATTTGCATTCATTTTTGATGACATATTAACATAGTATTAGTGTCACCATTTAAGATACTTATGTTAAATTAACACAAAATTTTGTGTGGACTGTTTGGGACATATATGTTAAATTAAAGACAAATTAAAGACAAATTTTTCAATTATATGAAAAGAAATATATGTCACATAGCCTTGGATAATTTGCAAAAATATGCGAAATATGTTCCAAAGAATCTTCGTTCGATTTATACGAGATAACAAAACGAGATTTTGCGTTTTAAATTTACTCTATTAATAATACAGGATGAGTTGTTATTAGAAATAATCATCTATAATAAATCCACAAATGCGTTTTATCGAAAGATAAAAGTTATTTGATTCTGAGAATATTATGATCATTATGTGATAGCATAATTTTGCTTCAGACAAAAATACTTTCGAGATTTCAAAATCATCTTTATTGTTTTAAACAAAATTATGTTTTTTTTTTCATAAATCAAGTCTCTTTTTTATTCTACATATAAAATTATTAAAATAAAATTATTACAAAATCAACAATTAAAGAGATATTTCATAATTTATTCGACATTTTATGATATAAAATATATAATATTTTGTAGAGTATTCACTTTCCAATAATTTTATTTTAATATTTTTACATTGGATAATGAACTGAATCAATTGATATAAAAATATGCGTAATTAATTGATATAAAAATATGCGTAATTTAAGAAAAAAATATGCAAATGCAATATTTCACTTATATAATGATGTGTCATTTTCAATTTTATTTATTAATCCCTGAAAAATTTTTAATAGTTTATGTATTGAGAGCAAATTTACAAGATATTTCATATAGCTTATGTCAAAATAAAATACTATAATTTTATAAACAATAGAGTGATTCTATAAAAAAAAATTCTATTTCTAACAAAACAAAAATAACTAATCTCCAAAACGCTCCTTCATTAGGTACAAAAATCGGCATGTTAATCGCAGAATGTTTCTTCGGAAAGGAATTTTAATCAAAATATTTCCTATAAAATACACATCTGAGGATTTATTAATAGTGACAATTTCTTATCGACGACGCAATTTTATCGGAACAATATCCTTATCGCGTCCCTATGTCGAGAACTGCCTAATTCCACGAATGAAGAGGGAGAGAGTCTGCTGGTACAAATGTCTTACAAACCGCGGTGATTTCTCGTTTTGTGGCGGCGACGTAAATGCGGAGAGCGAGCGCCCGCTGCGAGACCCCAAACGGCGAACGTTTGAGCACGGCCCTGATTTCCTGCGTTCGGGTAGCCCATGATTTACCGCGGCCAGAGTACACCGAGTCTCTCTCTCTCTCTCTCTCTCTTTTTCTCCGGTGGGCCCCGAGGACTAATCCCAGACCACCAGTGGGGGGGCGTCGCGGCACCCCGGAATTCTTTCGCGGCACGATACGGACATATCCGTGTATTCTTATTACATCTTTTCCTGCTATTAATTCAATACACGTCGACGACGGCGCGATCCGGGCGCCAACGTGAAGGAATATAGAAAGAAAGCAAATATCTACGACGGCCCCTCTCTCGAAATAAATATCGACCGGACCGGATATATTTCCCCCTCGACTCGTCCCACGATCCCGTTATATTTTATCGCTTGATTAATATCGATGAAATGATTTCTAGATATTTATTTTGTGCGATTAAGAATAGTGGTTCTAAAGACAGAATAACTATATGCAAAAAAAAAACAATCTCTAAAAAATTGAAATTTTCATTTCAAATTAATATTTAAAAATTTATTTATACAAAAAAATCAAATAAAATTTATACGGGGTGTTCCATACGCAAAAAAAAATTCCTTTTGAGAGATGATTCTTTAAGTAATTTTTTGAAGGAAAGTTTATATACACCAACGTCCTAAACGACAGAGTTTTCGAAATACAAAATATTTTCTCAAGATTAAAAAAATAAAATCTCCAAAAATATACTTAATCCATATTTAACCTCCCCCCCCCCCCTCCCAATTTTTCGCACATGTTTAGAAACATCCCATATAATCTGCGAATAATTTTGAAACAGCTGTGAGAAATGAAACAAAGATTATATTAATTAGGTGGAATACTTCATCAATGGATACCCTTTCGAGATGCCAATCGCCCTGTAATAATGGATGCTCGCAGAATCGTAGCGAGCGCACTTAGCGCATTAAAACGATACAAGCCACCGGTCTCGACGCGCCGTATAAAGAGAGACGGAGAAGCGCCGAAGAGCGATCGATGGCGGCGATTAAGACAAACGATCGTTTAAAGGAAGGGACCCTGGGATCGACGGGACGCGGGATCGAGAACTGATCGGCCGTTCAAAACATCTCACTCGGATCATAGATCACACGGCGGTAGATCCGGCTGAGAGCCTTCCCAGAGCCTTCTCGGGCCGCGGGGATGCCCCTTCGTGGCTTTTCAGCGTGGAAATTAATAACGCCGCCGTAAAACCTACGTGTGGTAGCGATCCCGTAAAACGTGGGCGGCTGCCATCGCGCATTCCGCAGAGTTCAACATTAAGGAGTCAAATAAGTCCGACATTTCTCTCCAAGTACACTGTAAATTATTCTGCTCTCTTCCTCTTGCTCATGCACCAATGGTGAAAGCCTCTTGTCGATACGTTCAACTACAAAATTCATTAATTTAGAGTTTTAATTTAGAAATTTAAGAAATTTAAGAATATATATTTATGAATTTTTTTAATCTTACACAGTTAAAAAATTTGGTTTAAATTTAATATATATCAAGTGTTCACAATTTGTGTGTTGATTTAATATAATATATGTTAAATGGTAACACTAATATATTTCCTATATTTCAATATCAATTGCAAACTTCATAGTAATTTGAAATTAATTTTGTGTAAAATTAACATATTTTTAACTTAAAAATTAATTTGGAAAAATATTATTGATGATCTGTAATCATTTTTACTACTATTGTAAAATAAAATCAACATTTTCTATAAATTTTAAGATAAATCCTGTCACCAATAATACAAAACATATCTATTATTTAAAATTAAAAATATGTGCACGTTCTGTTATTTTTATACATTCTGTTATTTTTTCAATTGTTTTAATAATTTAACATTTCAATTCAATTAATACAAAAAAGCAATATGTTAAATTAACATAAGAATGTGTTAAATATTTAATAAAAATTTTAACCAGCATATTTTTTAACAAGAAAAAATTTTCCAACTATGTAATAGTTTTCTACTGAAGAATTCTTTATATACATATATTCTTATATACAGGATATATCAGATTAATGAAATTTTAGGGTCATTTAGAAAATTGAATATAGAACAAAAAAATTTCTGATAAACATAAATACAAAAACGCTTCTTTAAAAGTTATAGTTAATAAATTTCGAAAAATCATGTTTTTTTTATTCTAAAAATAACTTCAAAACCCTTCATTTATTTGAAAAAAAATAACAAAATAAATCTAATTGAATGACAAACTAAATTATATCAATTTCATTTAATTCTGATAAAGCGTCCAAAAGAAAATAAATTGTAAATAATAAAAATAACAGAAATTTGAAAAAGACTCTTTCAATAATCTTTGTATAAACATAGTCGTAGTGCAAACATTGTATAAATATAAACAAAAATGTTCTTATTAAATTTTGATCATAACTAATATCACTTACAGAAAGTTTATTCGCTATAATTTTTTAACGAAATGTTTCCGGACTTATGGGAGTTTAATTTCCTATAAGACTCTGGAGTTTCATTGACTTGACTTGGAACACCTCGTGTAACTGTTTATATTTAAATAAATTCACATTTAAAATCGCGAAATTTTATATTTTCTTCCTGAGTTTTGCATAAATGTTAATACACAGTTACCTGTCAAATTTAAATTTAATTAAATTCCACTTTCAAGAAATTCTAAGTCAAAAAGAAGTGAAGATTGTGAACAATGCAATGTGCAAATAAGCATTCCTTACAAGAATATAATTATTAATAAAGAGAATTAAAAATGTAAAGTCGCATATAAAAAAAATAATAAAATTAACAAAAAAAAGGCATTCCTCATTAAAAGATAATAAGTATCAAAGCGTGTTATATAATATCTATAAAATTCTAGCTAGATTATCATAAAACGATGCGTGGATTTTCAAACATTCCCTTCCAAAAAAGCGGACACCAAATATTGTATAAGTATTCGACTGTAGCTTTAATCCTTCCATCTTGTAATTACTTTTACTTCGCCCCCTCCACGTAATTTTCTTATTCAAAATTTTTATACTTGTTGAAAAATTATGACATATACGAAATCTAAGAACGAATAAAATTGAGAGAATATATAGCTTTCGCTATAAGGGTCTGACGCGAACAGCTTTATACTGGATTTTGCAGATTCATGTACTGCTTTTCTCTCTGATTGAGAATTTGAAAGAATTAATTGCAACGTGTGTGTGTGTAAAACTTAACGAGGATAATAGAAGAAGATAACGAGGATCTATGCGAATTTCGGTGTTGGGTCAAACCGATTGCGAGAGATCGCCTGACGGGAAGAAATTAATTCTCACGCCGCCTAAAAGGATTGTCACTCGTTCGCGTGATGTCGATCGTGCGTTTACAAATCTCGCCATCGAGATTTAATCTTTTTTTTTTTTTTTTTTTTCACTTACGTACGCATTACGATACTTTCGGACACGTGAAAGCGCTATACCAGTATTTCACGGTAAAATCTGAATTAGCCGATGAGAAAAGATATAATGAGATCGCGGGTTTTATTTTCGACAATCCTTACGAGACGAAATCGATCGCTTTCACTGGTAATTACGACGGTTAAAGCAGTCGCCCATAGAGTTCAATGCGAATCAGAAAGTTGCTCTGTTATTCGACGTCAGATTAATTCGGCCGATGTAATACGGATGTAATTAGCGGCGGAGAAAGAAAGTTATCCATTTACTTGGCGAACATTATAGCGCCGTGATTAATTATGCCGTTCACAGAACGCAATTAGCGAAACAAGCGCTTCTATGAATATATTATAAATATTTTAATCATTACAAATCGAATAAAAATGTATCCTTTCACTAGGAATATATACACACTCACACACTCATACGCATAAAATATTCAACATAAAGATATATTCACATCTACGCGTTTTAAGTTTTTTGAAAACATAATCAAGTGCGATTTTATAATACACATAACACATAAATTGTTAAATAAATTGTTAAATACGGTTAAAAAGATATAATAATAGTTTTTTAGCACGCGAACGCGATATTCGTATGCGACAGAATGTTTTAATAAAAGCAAAGATTCATCCCGTAATAAGGTTTTCTATTTCATCTCTCCGATTAAACCATGAAATCCGATTTAAATTTTTTGCGTCGTTCTGTTCACTCATTAGCGATAACACGTATTAATGAATTTTCGATGCCTTTAAAACTGCTCATGACGCGTATGTCGTTTAATACGACATATGAAATAATGTTAATTAATATACATTTAAGTGTTTGATGTGTTGCGCGCAATTTAATTCGCTTTACATCTCATAGCGAATTAATGCGATTGATTTATTATTGGACAGAATTAGTAATATATTTATCTTTCATATATATATGTCATCTAATACGAAATGCACATTATCACATTTAAACTTACTTTAGACGTATAAATATTTAAAGATGTCACACAGTTCGATAGAAACTAAAATATCAGGAAATTTTTAACCCTCGTCAGAAATTAAAAATTTTTTTTTATATGAAATATATATTTTATCGAAAGAAAAAAAAATATATATATATATACACAATTGTTTAAATATTTTATTAAATAGAAAAAATCACATATTTGATTTTTGCTTTTTACATAAGCGTTTTTCATAAAATTGTCTCATATAATACCGTCTTTTTTTGTCGATCTTTACACAGGAATACGACAGTACTATATTTTCACTCTATAAAAATTATCGTAGAATACAAGAACGCTTAACGATGAAACTTTTTTACTATATAATAATTTTTTTTTTATAATTTTTAATTATCTATTATTATCGAGGTATCTAATTATCTCTCCAATGCATCGTAAAAATTGCTTTGCATCTAATAAATGTATATTCTTCCAATTCCTCTCTTAAAAAAAACAAGAAGGCACCGCGTCGGAACGCCATCATCCGTCCTGTTATCGTCCCTCCTATTTTTTTTTTTTGACACCGCAGCATTCTCGACATCGCGAAACATAATAAATCACATCGTGGGTCCCCCGGGCCGCGTGATACCTCGAAGGACGGCGGCGTGCGGGGCCCGTGCCTTCACGCGCGAGCGTGCAGGCCGCGCGATGCCGCACGCACGTCGAAAATTACGGCGCGGTAGAAAACGCGAGGGGGAGGGGGAGGGGGATCGACAAAGTGTGTGCCCCCTTCACGAAGCCACGGGGTGACTCATCACCTGGCTAGACCCTGTAAGAGAACGAGGGGTGTTGGAAAGGGCAGGTGAGGACGCGGGCACGAGCCCTAAGCGTGTGCGGGGAAGGGTGTGCACCTCATCAACCTCCTCTCCCCCTCCTTCCTCTTACAATGGGGCCCCTTTCTGCATGGGAGAGAAAAACGAGGGAAGAGGCCAAGGTGCGTGCGCGCGATGCACGCGTATGTGCTCTCCCCTCCTCTCACCCCCCCCCCTCCTCGCTTCTCTCACTCCCTTTTCTTGTGTCCGGTCCCCCTCGTCACGTACGTGCCGCCGGAAAGTATCGCCTTTCATTAAAATTACCCGGGCGCTTAGCGATCGATTCGCGCAGCAGATACCTTCGTGTGTTCTCGCTTTTAATCTCGCGTACGATACAGAGAAATTCAGATTAATGCATGCAATCGCGGCGATGACAGAACGAATGACATATTACAGATGGAAATATAATGTTAAGCAAGAAAAAGGTAATTTTTAAAATTTTCAATTCATGCAAAAGTATTTATGTAAAATCTTTTTAATCTTTATTCACGTAATGCAGTATATTAATATTATATTTGCTAATAGCTGTAATTAAATATAATAACTTGTTTAAAAATGATGGACACAATCTGTCAATGATTATAAAGAAGAAGCCTAAGAAAAGGAAAGAAAAGAAGAGAGTCATTTTAATAAGCACTTACACGTCGGGGAATTATTACGGTATCAAAGGGTGTGCCGCCGACACTATACCGCGGTTCTATATGCAGCACGCGCATATTCTCACATGCATAAATATAGCGGCGCATTGCACTATACATTATATGTTGCGCGACACGCTATCGTACGATTTCATTTATCGCGTAATGCGCATTTAGACACTCCGCTGTTTATAAATTCGCGCGTTATCAGCAATTATTAATGTAAATTAATACGAGCCCGTCAGAATTTTATCTTAGATATTGAAAACCAAAGTCTCATGTGTGAAATTTTCTGGAAGATTAATTGATATAAAGCGTTTTATCATTTTATTTCTATTGATAAAAGATTTCTTAACAATTTTATCAACGTGAAATATCTGAGAAATTAAAACCGTTAAATAATCCCACGATGATTTCTCTGATTTTCGTTAAACGATCGCTAAAATATTAATTCCAAGTTTCTCGAAATATCTGTAATTAACGGAAATAAAAATAGCATTGAGAACTATCTAATATTGCTACTTGTTACATTTTTTAGCAATAACGCTCTTAATAGACATGAGTAATCCTGGATTTCTCGTCTACACGCGAATGTCACGTTCTCGTGGAAAATCGTAGAAACGAATTGCGAGAGCGAATCGCCCGTTAAATCTATCTCTCGGGATCTCTCGGATATACACTTGCACATACACTAACGCACACGTACGATATGATATACATAAAACAGATAGTAATGCCGTTTGAGAAATACGGTCGTTATATGTTAAGAATCGATGCGAGTCGCGAGATTATCATTGTAATCTCATCGTTGTCATGCGAAAACGAAAGAGAGAAAGATATATATATATATATATACGCCGGGCTAGCAAAAAATTGATTGTCGCGATCGATCGAGATCACATCGAAACGATCGCGGCTCTCAGCGATTTTTCCCTCTATTTTGGCGTTCTGAGGACGATAACGAAACACTTGACAGACGGAGAGAAAGCGTACATGTACTCTCAATTACATCGATCCGCCGCACATAAGACACATGTGTAAATGTATAATACATATCCGTCTTTGTGTATATGTCTTAGCTATACGCTAGGACGCACAATCGACGGGATTCAAACTTTCTTTTCCCGGCGGCTGCCCCCTATGAGAGAATAACGCGCTCCTCGTCGTCGCTTGGCTAATTTTTCAAATTCAAACAGCCGAGAGATAATGATACTATCGTCCCCCTACACCTCTCCCCCCCCCCCCTGGTTCGCGAACTCTCCCCATCAGGTATAATAATTGTCGACCGACGCGACGGTGAACGTCGCGAAAGTTATTGCGCTTCGCAGCGGCGGAAAGCCTCGGGCGAGAACCCATGAGGTTTTTTCCTTCGCAAGAATTATTCGCGAACCATCGAATTAGATTTTTTTTTATGCTAGTAACGCTCCGCCCTCTCAGCGACTTTGCTGTAAGTCGTCCGTTCGAGAGAAGGCCGCGGAGTTTTACGTAAATATTCTCGCGTATCGTCGTGTGTGGCCGGAGTTTTCCCTGGAAATATTACGAAATGATATGGAACTCGTATAAATCAGCAGATAAAGAATAAAGTATCGATGGAATGGGAAATTTCTCTGTGAGAGAAAGATATGAAATATAAATAATAATAGACTTTAATAGCACATCGTGTGTTCGTGTGTATGCACATACATTTGGGTAAAATGAAATGAAAAATAAGATGCAGAAACGTTATTCATTAATTATTAAATTTTATATATTTAAGCAGCCATTAATTTTGTTTGTCAATAAATTTTTGGAAACTCTAGACTCTAGAATATACAAAAATTACTAAAAAAAAAAAAAAAGCTAAGATATCAGGTATTTAATAATATAACGATAAAATTGCAGGACCAAATTTATCGCGGAATTTTTTCTACATTTTAAGAATCTCCGAGGAGCCAATCGCGAAACACGAACGCAGGCATTCACGCATTCGATAAAACAGGATGGTTCCGCCCTATCCCAATCACCATAGACACCCGTTATAGGTATCCCGCGCGAGCCGGGCCCTTTGAACATTGACCATATGGTGCGCCATTGCATGGCTACGATTTATACGCAATCCCCAATACCGTGTCTCGCATGTACGCAACCATAAGATTTCATTAATTATCATTGCCGGGGTGAACTTTCCGGGGCACGTGGGGAGAAAGAGAAAGACTGGAAAGACATAATTACACGTCGGACGCTCATTACGTTATTATACACCGTGTCGCGACCGAGATCGCGGACTGAGGAAAGTATCGATAGGCACGATCGATGATCGACAGGATGGATATGTGTCTCGTCATATCGAAGAAGATTACGTTACGTTGACGGTGACATTTCGTGTAACTCGGCGACATATTACAGCACTTTCGATTGAATTCCGATAGGAATAATTAATCGTTATTGTTCGCTATTCTGGTGCATACGTGTATCAATCTAGTTGTGCCCAGGATGATCCAATCAATTGCGCGTGTCGTTATTAATATTGCGTGATGTAATTATCTTCACGCAAAATGGAAAATAATAGAACCTATAGATATAGAAGCGCGAAAAAATATAGTGACAGTCCTGTCACTATATTTTTATAAGTAATATATATATTGATATATATCGGGTATTAGTATATGAAAATAAGTTGTCTTGGGAAATTCGTTTAATTTATCTTTGCTGCAAAATCTGTCGCAAAATCTCGCGCAACGATATTAACTGTACCTTCATTATTCACACCGGCGATATTTCCAGCACTCTTCGTCACTGTCAACGATTTTGCCGTGAGCAACTCAGATAGAAAGACGCGAAGTCACTGAATTATGCTTAATTACACGCGATACGTGGCAACGCGCTAAAGCGAGAATAATCGCCGTTTCTCTCGCGAAAGGAGTTTGCGAGTTAAATTTATGCGACTAATGGACCGCGACGTGTCAACATCGCCTGCGGCACACGGGGCCGAATATATCCCGCGATTTAATATCGAATCTGTAGAAAATTTGCCTCACAATCTGTTCTTGGATCGAACGCGCGATGCCGCGCGGAGAACTTGAGGAAGGGCGGAGGGGAGAAGAAGGGGGAGGGCAGACAAACGTTTAAGAGGCACTTTGGATGCAAATCCGGTGCACCCTCTCCATGAGTTCCCTTTCTCTTCCTTCGATCGCGAAGCGCTATCTAATTTACCTTCGCGCGTTGCCGCAAAATTTGCTTGCAGCTACCGGTAAACGCGTCTCTTCTCGTCTTTTCGATAAATAAAAAAAAAAAAAAGAAAAACAAATAATAATTAAACAATCTGTGCTGCAGGTGCACCTGGTCGAATAATCGTGTTATCACTTATAATATATAATTAAATATCTACACATTTCCAACGTGTATTGATTGTTATTGATTAAATTTTCTCATAAATAAGAGAAATTTTTTACACGTATTTTTAACATTGTAACTTACTGTAAAACGAATTAAGAGAAAAATGTGTTTTAAAAAATATAAGATATAAAAAAAAAAGATTATTTAATATATTTATAGATTTAAATTCTTGAATATTTAACATTTTTAAATCTTGTCTCAAATCTTAAAATTTAAATATCACATTTATTACAGTTAGACATTCAACAAAAACGTCATATTTATATAAACTATTATTAATTTTTTTATTAAATTTGTGCTTTTTTCTCTTTTTTAAACTTTTAAAATTTATTTGTCTAGAATATATATGTATGTATATATATATATAATTATTAGATATTAAAGATATATATATAAGAAAAAAGGACAAATTCGTCGAAATATCATATGTGATTAATGAAATATAAACTTGAAACTTGCCGGATAATCTGCGCTGTTTGACAATCGTGGAACACATCCCGTATGCAAAAAGTCAGACGTTCTTAGACCATACAGGCAATTTCCCGAGAAAGCCCTTTCACGAGCGAGCGGCGGGGGCGAATCTCAAAATCTATTACGTCTTCGACACGTCGCTGTCGGAGGCCGTAACTTATTCATGGACTTGTTGAGGCGTTCAAGATGCGTTTAGGGACGGGGAGAGCGGGCTTGGCGCGCATCCCATCCCGTCCCTCTCGAGTCCCGCGAGTAGATATAAGGGTAGTTAGCGCCCTTCGTACGTCGTTTCAAGGGTGAGGGATGAAATCACTACAGTGGCCAAGGACTCGTAAAATTGCCCGTTTAAAATACAGGATGCCACGTCTCTGTGTGTTTGTCGCGCGCCGATTATGCGTAACACGGTGTCCTGCGAATCGTTAACATCCCAAGTAGGATGGAGAGGATCGGTGTATAGAAAAGGGAGAGGGTGAGAAATTACGAGAACATTGAATTCTAATATCTGTATAATACAGATGTAAAATGTAAAGTGACTTCTTTTTAATAACTGCTTATAATAATAGGAGAGCAAACTATTTTTCATCCACTCTATTTATACCTGTATTTCGACAGGGATACGCTTCTCGATCGAGTAAGGAGGTGATAGCACTGAGGGGGTTATTGCACTCACTTAAAGATATATAAAAGCATATAACGGAGGGAAGGATTTAGCGACGTGAGTGAAGCTTACTTTAAGTGATATTTAAAGCGCTCTAAATTTATATTTCTCTACAACATCTTTTACTCTCCTCGCACAAATTATCTTATTATTTTATAATAATAAAGATACACATACACACACACACACACACACACACACACACACACACACACACACACACACACACACTATAGCTCTGCTATCGTCATAGCTGTTCAATTATATTCCAGGAACATCAGCACATTTCTTGTTAAGCAAAAAAGATTTAATCGATACGTCGTATCTTTAATCTTATCTAATAATTTTCATGGCAAGAGGAATAAATTGTGCATTCGAGAATGCAACTAGCAGATCGGTGAGTCGTTTCGAGAATTCCGCTCCACTATCGGGAGACCGCATCACATACCTCGCATGACGAGGCATGCGTCGCCACATAATTGGCCGGCTATGCGTGTCTTTACGCACCGAACTGAAAGAGTGAGGACGGAATGGTTTGGGTAAAAAGGGGGGGGAATGGGAGGGTAGTTTGCCGCAAGGCGAGGGTGCCGCACGCAACTTATTGCTAGTAGAACGGTTATGATTCACCTGGGCCGGGACGTTGTTATAGTTACTTAAATGCATCCTGCTTATCCCTCGTTGCATTCGCCATCAACAAAGCTTCTCTGGGCTACAGATTCTCCGTGTGTAATTCTTTTCTTATGTACATTCTTAAAATAAAGAGAAGAATTCGTAAAGGAAATATTCGACACAATCATTTTTTTTTATTTATATTTGAATATTAATTACGCGTTTATACATCTAAATTTGATGACGATTATCTCATATTTTAATTTCGAGTTGATTTTATTTCAATGAAAAATTAATTGATAATGAATCTTAATTATCAAAAAATAACTAATAATATCTACTGTTAATAAAATTATAAAAAAAGAAACTTCCGATTTATTTTATCTTCCTTTCTTCTCTTTTATATTTTATTTAAAATAAAATTTTATTTTAATGGGATTATTTATTCCGTAATATATGTATCATAAAACATAATAACATAATTATATATATATATATATATATAATATATTGTTATAAAAATATAAAAGAGAGAGTGTGTATTTCGCGATCGTCCCCGTCGTGAATGAACTGTTGCCTGTACGGCCGGCGCTTTCGTCGGATTCGGGCTAAGAATGATTTCACCCATTTTACGAGCAGCAACAGAAGCACGAGGACAAGCGAGCAAATCAGTGACGATGACGCCGGGCCGGGGTGCTGGTGGTGGTGTCTAGACGTCGTCGTCGTCGTCGTCGTCGTCGTCGTCGTCGTCGTCGTCGTCGTCGTCGTCGTCGACGTCGTCGCACTGACTCACTCGACGCACACGACGGGGCACGGCTAAATATTGCGTGCACGCAATGACACACGATGCTTTGAAATAGTTCCACAAGCGCTCGTGCGTTGATTCAACGGCACATCCGACTCGTGGGGTAGAAAGAGTTATTGGCGGACGTCGAGAAAGCGCTCGGGAAACAGGCCGATAATCCTTCGCGAAATTGCCGATGGCGACGTGATGTCAGCGTTAACCTGACGTCAATGAGAAACGCGCAAGTAAATTTAATACGCGATTAATTTTTACAATTATAAATTAATAATTAATATATACATAAATTTAAAATATATTAAATTTAAAATATTTAGTTATGCGTACAAAAGTTATAAAGTGTGTTATATATTTTTATAATATATTTTTATAATAATATTTTATATAGTTCTCTAGCTATATAATTATTTATTTATATATTATTGATAACTTTATAATTATTTATTTGAATTAATTATATATTTTCAAGATGACATTAACGATGTTCTTCTTTTCCCGTGAATATTTTCTTAATTATTTAAATATTAAATATGAGGAATGAATATTTATGATATTTCTTTCGCGAATTTCGTTAGTTGAGGCAAGAACTTTCCTCACGTGAAAGAGAGCGAGATTAAGGGTCAAGAGTCGATCCGGGGAAACGCGTCGCGAAGTGCGCTTCCAGGACACGGTGGTAATAATTTATCGAGGAATTCTATAATTGGACCTTTAATCTCGTTTACGGCGAAGAGATTAAGCGCACTCTGTCAGGGTCGCGTATTCGCTCGAGCGAGAGAAGACGCGGTGCATTCCGGTGCACCGCCCGCCCGGGACGGGCGAATGCCCGAAATAGAGCCGCGCCGTAATGTCGAGGACTTCCAACATTCGTTTCTGGGACATTGTCGATAAAGCGGTCTCTTTCTCTCTCCAAATGAAGAGATGTACGTTAGTTACTTCTCTGCCACTTTATTTCGCGTACGCAATCGCTGCTCAATTTGACGAAAGAACGCATGAAGATCGATCGAGATGTGCATTTGTGTATTTATATATAAAAAT
>JBCEZV010000092.1:8374458-8417325 GCA_039654365.1 Cataglyphis livida
ACACGATTATTTAATTATTATATTACTGTACGTGAATATATTAATACTGATAATATATACACTTTAAATATTTTTAAATATTTTTAATTTCCTTTCAGAATGCGCTTAAAGATAAATACTTTATAAACACGATTATTTAATTATTATATTACTGTACGTGAATATATTAATACTGATAATATATACACTTTAAATATTTTTAATTTTAATATATACACTTTTTAATATGCTACGTCATCAATTAATTTTGACTCCAAATACACATTTATTGTATTTTAAATCATCTTATTTCTAGAAATTACAAGAAAAAGAAAAAAAATTTTTAATTTATAAAATATTGTTATTATTAATATTATTAATTCATACTTATAAATAATAAATAATTAATAATTAATTAATTAAACACTTTTAAAGAAAATTATTTGTGCGCCTGGCTTTTATTAGTATATATTAATAATGAAATATAAATCGCATATTGATAAATAAAAAATATCCAATATAAAATAATTAATAAATAACATATTAATAAATAGTAAATAAAACATTTGTATTACTATTAGCCTAATTTATCAGTAATATATATTATTACTTAATTTATATCTACTAAGTATCTACAGTAATATTACTTAATGAAAACCATATCCTGCATTGTTTTTTTTTCTATGATGTTTAACAAAAAAAGAATAAGTTTCGTACAATTATCTTTTTTAAAGAGATAAAAAAGACTGGCATATATAAATTGCGCCGAGTTGTATGTAACCATGCATACAACCAGCCCTGCAGTTCGTATGTCTATCTCAAACGAATAGCGCTAATTAACTAAATTTTATTTAATAATACTTCAAAAATAAATATTACCTTTACATCTCGAAAAAAGAGTTTATATATAATTAAATATAAGTATATATTATAATTAATACATATACATATATAAGTAATACATATACATATATATAATACGTTCGTGTATGTTTTCTTTCTATTGTATAATTTTTGTATTTATATGCAGCAAAAATTAAAAAAAAGAAAAATGAAAAAATAATTTAAAAAATAATCTTAAAAAAAAAAGAAAAATGTGCAATTTAGATTATACAATATTCTACATATAATTATATTTTATATATATATTTTTTTTATACGTTTATATAACGGTTATATAATTATATATAGAAATTTTTTTCAAAACTCTATACATTTTATTTTTTCTAAAGAAAAACAAAAACAAAAAATTATAAAAGAAAAAAGACATATAAGGATATTATATATTTATATATGTTATATATAATTATACATAACATTAATATTTGATTAGACTTTTTTTTCCAAAAATTATTTTAATAATTAATTATAATGACGGTTTGCTACATTGAGGATGATATAACATGACATTTACAATGTGCTGATTATAAAATCCACGAGGTATTTTTTTTTTTGTTATAATTATTCATTTTTGCATTGTAAAAATCTCATTGAATCGCGTAATCAATCGATAAGAATCGAAAATAAGCACTTATTGTATCTTAATATAGCAAGTTATTCCTACAAATTGACAAAGCATTTATAATTGTTTATCACCTAGTAGCGTTTTGAAATCCCGGAAGTGCGCACATGATTGTGCGGATGGAAAATCGAGATATATGTCGAAATCATCGTTGATTTGTCACTTCCGGTAGCGACGACAAAAGAAAAAAATAGAGTTATCAATATACCACGTCCTTTGAACTCAGAATATAATAAAGTCTGTAATAAATAAATAAAGTCCAATCCTTCCCTCCCCCATACGCAATATCTGAATTATATATATATATATATATATATATATATATATATATATATATATAATTAAATTTTCAAATATTAAATATTTTATTAAATTCTTATTCATTTATTATTACTGATGATGATTGATCAATATCATTATCTTCATATGGTTTTATTTTATATTACATTCTAACAAAAATTGTGGTGCAATCCTAATTTACGGCATCAGTCAGATAAAAAGTTTTTTTCTAAATATTTATAAGAAAATATTATATACACAAATTTCTGAAAGCATGAATTTGACAAGAATTAGACATTATACGCTTATCGAATAAAAAAATCGAAGTAATAAAAGAATATTTTTATTAGATGCGAGCTTATTCTTGCTAGAATCGTATCACTTTTATTTTCTTATAAATATCGTGAAAAAAATTTAATTTAATTGACGTCATGAATTAGGATTAAAAAAATTTTTAGCTTCATGTTGGAATATGGAATTCGTGCGTTCAATTTGGGTATGCGTGTGTGGATATAAAAATACATCAAATCATCATAATGCATTTTTTTTTTTCCTTTTTATTCTCATCGTGACGTTCGATAAATAACGGCTTGCGAATCAAAAGTGCAAGCGCGAATAATGTAAACCGCCTACGCATGCAAATTAGGCGAACTTTGACGGTCGCGAAAGACGGCGGTAATGCGGCGCTATTTTGCAAGAAATTGCTAATTGAAATGCTCGCCCGCGCCACGGCCGATACTAATCGGCCGCATTTGCATCTGGTTGTACATTCGTTATAGGAAAACCTTGCTCTTATCGATGTTTGAATTATTAGAGAACTTGCGTTGAGTCGTACTGTAATGCAGATCGTGAAATGCGACATTTATATTTCTTCGCGCTATTATTACAATGTAAAAAAAAACGTGCTGAAGCCACAAGCGCGTTTCTTTAGTAAATATATGCATCGAATTATAAAAGAGACGATCGAGCAGAATCATTTGCTTCCTTTAAAAGATTTATCTATCTCCTCGGGGTATAAAATATCTCCCGTTAAAATAAAAAGATTAAAATTATGATCCTTTTTCAATCCGAATTTATAATTTTACGAATATTTTTTTATTTACGTCACAGTATTAAAATTTAATCAATTAGCCGTTTAAGATATTTCATAATGGATGATATTTATTATGATGAAACCTATGTTCCTTCCTCTCTCAATGTTGATTGATCTTATCTGTTTCAAAATTTCTTACGTCAAAGATCGTCAAGATCGTCAAGATCGTGTGATGCGGTGAGAAATACGAAAAGAAAATAACGGAATAAACATTAGCATTCGGGACTCTACAGCCTCTCTAAAGCGCGACTGCGAAGTGTAAGCGCGAATAATGTAGTCCGCCCTCGCATGCAGATTACGCAGTAACACCGGCGGTAACGCGAACAGCAATGCCGCACAATTACATCGTAATAATTAGTGATTAGGCGTGCCGGCGGGGGAGAAAGAGAGCGACGTAGGGTGATGGAGGAAGGGCGAGTCCGTTGCTTGCGACTCGAGTGTGACTTAAATATTATCCGGGCTAGCCAAGCCAGCCATTATACAACCCGCCCCCCCCCCCTCGTCTCTGTGCTACTCGCCATTCGACTCCTTGTAATTGATACCCGACTGGACGCCTTATCTGAATTGCCGTAGTCGCGGCCGAACAATTTCAAGTGGCGAACCGGGACGGGAAGGAAAGCGACTTTTCCCCGCGTGCGATGCAATTGCACCGGTTAGTTATTGGTTACCGGCACTACTGATTTCGCCGGTGTGCGATCAAAGCGAACGATATATATCCGAGACAATGCAAATTGTATAGCTTGACCGTCGTATCGTTCTCGTCTGATAAAAAGACATTAATGTTTAAAAAGAACGAGAGAGAGAGAGAGAGAGACTTACTCGGAATTTCAGCTGGTTATTGTTCCGGTCTCTTACGGTAAGATTTCCGATAAGCGAAGTTACACTTTGGACTTTAAGAATAATACGACATATAAATGCGACTTGAGCATGTAACTCTAAACTCTAAAACATTGATTTTTTT
Organism: Cataglyphis livida; assembly: GCA_039654365.1. Lineage (NCBI taxonomy): Eukaryota > Metazoa > Arthropoda > Insecta > Hymenoptera > Formicidae > Cataglyphis > Cataglyphis livida. The sequence continues at coordinate 8,378,293 of JBCEZV010000092.1, forward strand.
GATTGAACACAGAGAGTTACTAAAGAATTATTTTATTATAGAGATATATATCGAATGACATTTTTGTTGCATTAGAGAATTAATTTTAGCTTATCGATATTTTTATATTATTATTACATTCGAATAATAAGCGAAGATATTCTACAGTGGAAAAGGGAGCGCGTGTGTTTAAAAATTTTTCTAAATATGTATTTAAAATATGTATTCACGTAAAAACATACTTTTTTTCACGCAAGAAACTTCCAATAAAGTTTCGTGACACGAATGTGTAAGCGCGTACTAAAATATACTCTTTCTACGTAAATTGCTACAGTCATTAATAATGTATGCGTCAAACGAGAGACTCTCGATAATCGCGCGAGTCTCTCCGAGTGAGTGTATTAAATCGCAAAATTGCAGGCTTCGTCTCGTCATCGCCACGCGACCTTAATAAATTACCGGGGTACTCCGAGGGTGTCGGCTCGTTACTCAAAGTTCTCGATGACGACGCCAAGCCGAGGCATCAAAACAGGGACTAATGGACCGTTGCATCGGGTGGCATAAAAAAAAAAAAAGAAGAGGGACGAGCACCCTCAGTATGCCGAAGTGTCAGAAAACGCTCTCATGGAGCCAACCGTGTCGGTACGCTCCCATGCTCGGCGTAATTGTGTCGATACCCTATCTCGCCGTATATTCTCCGCATTATTCTACTCGTGACTAGACGAACGCGATGACATTTTTTTTCTTTTTCTTTTTTTTTTTTTTTTTTATTAAGAATGGACGTTTTTATCGAAATTATTTCTATTAAAATTGCGAATGAAAGTTGTTTTCTAATTAAGTTGTAATTAAGTTGTTAACAGTCTAATAGTTGTTATCCATTTAATTATAAAAATAAAACTTTTTCATTCCTCTCTCCCTCTTTCTCCCTTCCTCTATATTAAAAGGGATGTTGAATTGGATAATAATATTACAATTCTTTTTGTGTGTACGAATTTATTAAATCAATCCTGTAAGCATCTTTTCTTTAGTCAATTTGGAGTCGAATTTTCAACGACAATGTCGCATCATTTGGATTATCGAAAAGATACACGCACACACATGTATACGCGGACAGTTTGCGGGAGTGATTACTTACCGAGAAACGTATTATCGTCGACCACAAAGCACACTTGTCTCACCCTCTTCTCTTTTCTACCAAGAAATTAGGGGGAAGTGTAGACACAGGACACATAACGTCGCTCGGATTGACTTTGCGCGTTTTACTTGTGCAAAAATAGAGCATTAATTTTTTAATCTTATTGATATCTATCGAAAATTATTCATCAGAAAATGTGTGTGTGTGTGTGTGTGATTCAGAAATTTAATAATAATAATTTAATAATAATTAAAAATGACACAATAAATTTTATCAGGATTTTAAATTAACTAGCAAGCAATAAATCGTGATTAAGCTTATAATTAGCTTTAATTTTACAAGCGTTGAAAGAATTAATATTTTTAATTGAGTTTTTTTTATGCAAAGAGCTGAAAAAAAATCTCTGTTTCATACACGAGCTCCGAGTCGAAGAATGCACGCATGAAACGCACGAAAGTTGGATGGCGTATGTAAATGAGTTCGTGTTAAAAACGTATCCTCGATTTAAAGAGAAACTAGAAAATGAGACGAAGAAATTCTTGCATGAACGACACACAACGAGACTTCGTTCAATTTGAAGCTCGCTTTACACGATCAATAAATGGAAAACTATCCCTCAAAGGATTCTATTTGTAAATTTTTGTATGCCGTTTATATTTTTTAGGATTGGATTTATATATATTTCTGAGATTGCGTTTATTTTTATAAAAGACGTATACGTTATATGTACGTATTTATATATAATATATAATGTTTAAATTAATTAATTTTTTTATTTATAAACTCTTTTTGCTTTTGTAATATTATTCTCGAAATTAACGCTGATATATTTTCGTCGATTCCTTCGGGACATGTGGATCATTTAAAGTGACCTTTAAAAGCGGACAAGAAATCAAGCTTGAACAATTGTCGCATGTGCAACCTTTAACCTGTAACCCAGATTGCATTAATCGAACGCGATCTGCGCATACATACCGGTATTTATGTTAGCAATTTCATCGCTTCGTACCAGCCGCGGTGCGTTTATGTGCACGCTTCCCTCGCGTACACGTATTTTTGCATGCACGCGTCTTGAATCGGCCAGATAATCATCAACGAGGTGCCGTTTTGTATCGCGAAACGAGACATTCGAGGTTGCTGATTCGATGAAATAATAGCCGCGAGATTTCATCAACTGAAACTCATTAGCATGCAGAGTTATAGAGAGTTACACTTTCTTACTTTTCAAAGTATTATATATAATAAAAAAAAATCCTTACACACTTTTTTTAATTTTTGTATGTTGTTAATTTAAAAAAAAAAAAAATATATATATATATATATATTTTTTTTTTAATATTATAAGAAAAAGATACTACAATCATTTAGCTTTAACTTTTGATGAGTATCCGGAATTTCGGGAATAACGATCCCTCGATCTCACGAGGGTGGACGAGCATGCAACAAGTGCTCGGAAGAGGAGGCGAAGCGCGGTTAAAAGTGAGGAAGGAGGGTAGCGGTAACAAGAGTCGGAGGGCAAGAGCGGGCAGGACGGCGAAGCGACGAACCTGACGCGAAAGCGATCGTTCAATGAACCACGCAAATGTAGCCTGACATTTCGAAACTCTCGAGATATCCGTAGCGAGCACATTGACGAATGGCATTTGAATCGTGGGTTGATTTAATACGCGTATAATATATATCATATATAAATATACTTGAGTATTTGATATAATTATAAATTGATGTAACTTATATCAATAAAATTGGTAATTTTAATAGAAATTATTTATGAAATTAATAATATATATTATGTCTGACTTTTATGTAGTTTCTTATGTAGATTTCTCAATTTTAAAATTATTTGATTATTAATCGAATATAAAGAAAGCGATAGATTTTTAAACTATTGCTTTCCCATTAGATCTCGCACGTAAAAGTTGACGGGCTATGCTTCATGGAAACGGAATGCTGTGCGCAATAATGGAAGAGACGCCCGGTGGCGGACCATTAGCGGCGACCTTTATTAAATGCGTAGACTAACTAGCTGGGCTATGTGATGAAGCATTCCGTTGCACATGACTTAACACTACGACAGTCGTAGTGATTGCACGGAGAATTTCATAGCATACGGTGTTCCCCTCGATCGCGCTCTAATCAGACGTCGCTATTCAATAGAATTTAATTTTTATTTTATTTTATTAATTTTTTTTTTTTTTTTATAGAAATGACAAAAATTATTATACTTGCAGGCGAAATAATATAAAAAATATCTTTTTTCCTCAAAATTTATATTCTATTTGATATTTACATTGCAACGATTATCGATATTCTGCGAAATATCAGCGACTCGCGACTCGTTTAAGGCGATTTAGATCTTGACAGATCGCGCGGTTTTTCTTTGCTGCCTTCACCCTACATTACGTACTAAATCTCAGTATCACGAAAGTACAGAGGTAAATCGGCCTAATAATAAATATAGATATCAACATTTTCTAATTTTTAGACAATGATTTTGTTCTCATATAAATTAACCTATCAATGTCAAACGGATTACGAACCGAACTTTCCATATTTGCGACGATTAAAGTTCTCAATTTATTTTGGCTATTGAATTATAGTGATATCTGAAATATATTAGATTATATTACAGTTTGAAAAAAGCAGACAAAATCGAGTAAACAATTCTTGAGAAAGTTTTTATATATTTTTATCATATTTCTATTTTTGATGTAATGTATAATTACGTTTTTATTGATTTAATATTTTTATGATCTTTTTAAATATAGTATATACTTTAACTTTTTATTTCTGGCACAGAATATTATTGTATCATTTTTTTTTTTAGTAACAGATATGAGTTATAAAAATCGTACTTATATAATAATGACTATAATATTGTAATATAAGAGATATATTATATTCTCTTATTATATTCAGAGAAATGTTGTTAACTCAAGTACAAGTTGAAAGCTGTGCCTAATAAATCATGAATTTTGGAGATTTCGAAAATGGATGTTCAGCTTCGAATTTCTTCAGCATCGTGCATATGTAAGTTTATCAATGTTTAATTGCGAGTTATTAATCGATCCTGAAAATTGATAAATCGAAGAATAATCATTTAAGACGAAATTCAGAGAAGATTTAAAAGAAATGTTTAAAAACCTAAGAGAATGTACATTCAGCAGTCAAATTTTTAAAAACTATATGGATTCCTGGATCCAAAGATACAGTCGCATAATACAGTTTCTCTCGACCAATCACGAGAATTACATTTACATTATATCTCGTAGACGTGAAAATAGATTTTCCCAAGACACACAACATCGACCGCGTAGATTACCGTTTAAGAAGCTCAAAGCAAATCGAACGTCGGCATCGCTCGTGATCGATCAGCTGAAAAACGATTTTCGATGTACCGATGATTTTACGTCGCGCATGCGAACGCGTCGGAATTGGCGTCCGGAATTTTTGATAAAATACTTGCGCGATAATCAACGCGATTGTAACGAGGAATGCACCATGACGGTGCAACATCATAGAAGAAGCTTCGTTCCGGAAATGCCCAAGATCTGTTCCATCGGTTTGTATTCGAGTATGCAAAGTTTAATTAATAGCAACGATCCCTCAAGCTTGTTTGGGACGACAAAAAACTTCAAGAGGCATTTTGATATCGTTCTCAGGTGATACCTCTAATATCAATGATGTAATTTTTTTTGTATAATTATATTTAAAATATTTGTTAGGCATTATTTTAATATGTATTTTAAATCTTGCAAGCACATATTTCTTTTTTTCGTATAAAAATATATCTGATAAGATTAAAATATATGCACAAGAGAATATATATAAATTTTACATGAAAAAAGAGAGAATATGTTTACAATAATTTCAGGTCGATGTTTATATGTGAATATTGCGTCGAAAAATCAACGTCAAGCTCAACATTGACATCGCTAGGCGCATTGCTTAAAACACAGAAAAATCAGCAAATCGCGATAATCGATTGTAAGGAATCGGCGAATATCTCTAAATATGATCAGATTCAAAAGAGTAATTATAATCAGTCAGTTGAACATATCAAAGAGAAAAACAACGACATATTTGATTCTTCACGAGGCGATTATGCTGCCGGTGATCGTTCCTTTATATCTAACGACTTTAAGGACTCGCCTGTGAGCAAAGAATGTAGATCCTGTATGACTAGAGACGCAGAAATTCAAACTTCGGGCAGAAGGAGTTTGCGAAGAAAAAAAACGAAGAAACGATTAAAGGCAGATAAAGGAATTTCTCATCATAAACATCACGCTAATGAGCGGCGCGGAAAAATTATAGCCGATTTTCGCGGTGATTCGGATAACTCAAACAAAAAAAATTGTTATGATAAATCAAGACTATCCGTTCAAGTTTTAGAGAGTAAACACGCCGACTATATCAATAAATTTACGGCCGTAAATCGACAGATAGAAGAAATAACGGCGACGTTAAGGGAAACCTGTTATGATGATAATTCGCGAAGTAATCTGGAAATCTGCGAGGAATATTTTTCGTCTGTGTCCGATAATGCGAAGGTAAATATAAACCGAGAATCGAATGATGTTGAAAATAAATCTACGACGAGAAAAAGAAATAAAAAGACGAAGAGAAAAAATATTTTAAAAGGAAATGTTAGAAGGATCATCGGAGAATCAGAAAGTGATGGGCGTAAAAATATATTAGAAGTTGACAATATTAATGATGAACTTTTAGATTCATCGAGTAGAGAATATTCGAAAGATAGTCTTACTCCCGCTATAAAGCTAAAGGATATTTTCGTACGCGATTCCACTCGAACGTTTTCAATAGACAGGACAGTTCATTCTTTAACTAGAAATTTTAGTAACGAGAAGAAAGGGAAATGCCGCTTCGTCAAACAGATTTCTTTTGATCTGAATTTACCAAAGAACGATGATAAAGTTCAAGAAATTTCAATCGAGGCTGAGACGTTCGATAAAGTTCACATAAAAAATAACATAGTTCCAAGTTATGATAAGCACGTGAAAGATTTAATCGAAGATTGTACTGGTTTGGAAGGATCCAGATATCGCAAGAAAATCGTCGGGGAAAATGTGGGTGAAATGGCTATTCTGGAGGACATAAAGAAAAGGATAGATAGAGATATCGACGATCGTTCGTCTGAAAAGGACGATATGGAAGATTTTCTTACTGTTTCTCAAAAAAATAGTAATTTCGATCGTCTGTTCTATGAAATAACATCAATGGAAGATTCAGAGTCCGTGAGAACGATCGAGAATTCTAAGTCTACGTCGTTGATCGTATCCGGATCGCCGAATCTCGATTTAACCGAGATACAAATTCGCGGTTCGATATCAACAGAAGCTGTGAGTGAACGCTCGAATAAAAATTCCACTCTCTCCGAATACTTCTCTTGCATGCAATTCCCGAGCATGGTTTCATTTGCAGAGAACGATGACGAGCCCGCTCTTAGCTTTAAAAATCGTGATGTAACTGCTCACGATTCGAATTCATTTTCCAACTATAATTATTATGATTATTCGCGTTCAAATTTAAATATCAACAACTTTACGCGTTCGGACTTGGATGCGAATTTCGATTGCTCATATTCCAATTCAGAATGTGTCGCGGAATATATTTCCCCAAATAAATTTCCAATCGAAACGAGAAACGCGACGACCGATATGTTTGAGTTATCCGAGAATCAAGCAAGTTTTATGGAAGATAAGATTTGCGAGCGTTTTCTAGGAGAAAGTAAAAAGAAGGAGAAAAAATCGCACGTTGAATTCGCGAAACGATACACAGCTGATTCTACATTCGAGACGTCAAAATCGTCGAGATACATCGGCTCGATAGATTCGGGCGTGTTCAGCTCGTCGTTGATCGATCTTTATCCTTACGAGAATTCTGCCGACAAATCGGGGTTTAAAAAGAAACGTCGCGTCGAAAAACTCGACGGATCATCGCCTTTAATCGTCGATTTTAATTCGGACAGCAGTTGCACCGACGATACTCTCGATCAAAGAGTGAACGACGTCGTGCGGGATCTCACTGAGAAACTGATACTTTGCGAAAGAAAAATGAAACTGAAGAAGATGCGAAAGATGGGATGCAAGGCGAGAGACGCGCGTTATTATGTACGTATTTCTAGATTTCTAGAATCTTTCAAGCTTTAATTTCAAAATTGAAAGATTCTATCGTGAATTTTTGAACGTATATACGCATCGCGATTAATTCGCCACAATTCGTTTTCTCGCAGTCTCGGCAAACTCTGTCGCGTCGAACTTGCAAGTTGACCAGAAGTCTCTACGACGCTTACTACGATCTCTTCAACTCTCCTCGACGATCCAGCGAGAACGAAAGAATCCTCAGTATTTCCACGCCGACGCTGTTATCGCTATCGGATTCCGAGATTGAAAATCGAAATGAATTGAGATGTTAGCTATGTGTGATTAATGATTTTCATAAATTTATTGCTGCAATTTTATTTCAAGTTCAGAGAAAATACTTACGGCATTTTTTGTAACATAATATTTAGTGCTTGTTGTTGGAAAATTTTGCCAATTAATTCTAATGTACAAATATTGCTTTGCTCTTGCTATAATTTTGATAAATATACGCAAAAATCTCTTTGCTCAATGTCTCTTTCGTTAATTTAAATACTTGTATAAGTGCATATAAATGGCAAATGAAAAAAAAATATTACGAGACATTCACACATTTTTATTGTACATTTCTACATATATTTAATAAATCGTGACGTTTTTGATGCATGTTTTATATCTGGTTACCTTTTGTAATAATAATTGATAATAGGAATATTTATTAATTATTCAAAATTAATCATTTATAAACATGATTCACACCTAGAGTAGGTAGATACTTTCGATAAAATATTATTTATTGTATTAATCTCTTAATAAAATACATATATATATATATATATATATATATATAATTATTGATTTTAAAATTAAAAAAAAATATTGATTAATTAAAACAATTTCATATTCGTTCATGTGCGATTTGGCATTGGAAAAATCATCACTTACGGGTATGACAATCAAGATCGTTAGATGACAAATCATCATTATTCCTTCGATCGTATCGATATTGTACGATATTGACTCAGAAACACTACAATACAATCGATTTGCCGTGGTTCGTCTTGACACTCATCGAGAGCAGTTGAGACCACATCATTAAACGATACTGACCGTTTTCACGTTGCGGTTTCCTTTGAAGGGGACTAGAGAAACGGTCGAACCCGTGCGAGATCAGCCGAGCGGAAATGCATAAACGGATGGACGAGTCGTTTCGCGCATCCGCGACTGTCAGAAAGGTCTCCTCTCTCTTCTCCCATGAACGGTCCGGCCGGAAAACGAGGGACACATGGAGAAACGAGGCACCAGACAAACGATAGCGCGAACGACAGACGCGATCAAAAAAACGCGCCCTGGACTTTATCTCGAGACGATGCCTTCTGCGTTTGATATCTCGGAAATGGCGTTGACTTCGCGACTTTCAACCTGGATAAGCGAGCTCAATAAAAGAAATGCGGGAAATGGGAAATGGCTATAAACTCGTGGACGCGTATTGTGCGATACGCGATGTAATCAATACATCATTTTTTAAGGAAATTTATATTTTAAATAAATAATTATAATTCTTTTTCTCTCTTTGTCTGAAAAATTCTAATAATATATAATTGTTCTATTTTTGACACATATATTTATTTATTTTTACTTCTAAATAAATTGATCTCGAAATTCAGCAAAGTATCATAAATGGAAGGATGTACCTTCGTTGTTCGCTCTTATCCCTTCAGTTACTATAACGATGGTTGGTGCGATTTTTAGATTCTTACCGTCGGGATTTCGACGCGGAATTCAACCATCTATGACTATACGTCATGGAGTCGGAGAACCCACGATACTCTACGTCGAATTATCGCGGAGCGCCGAGCTTTTCGCAAAGATGTGTGTCCCATATCGCGCGGATCTGAGATTATCATCGGGTGATACTTATTTCCTCCTTTGTGCGAGCCTTCGTGACGGCGTATCAAAGAACTCCCGGGGAATTAGGTAGCGCGAGCACCCGGTATAAGATGCTTTCCCGCGGCTGATCCCCCGTCACCATGAAAGGCTCGCGGATTGAGAGAAGCGTCTCTCTCACTTTTTCTCTCTCTTTCTTTTTCTCTCTCTCTCTCTCTCTCTCTCCTCTAATTCTGTTGGGAAAGTAATTATGTTTCTTTCGTATGTGAACTCTCCGTTACGGCGGCGACATGAAAGACTAAAGAGGAGAACATTCCTCGCCGAGAAATTGCGAGGAAAATTATTTGCGAAAGGAAAATTCGTATATATGCGTAATGAAACGATACAATGCTCTCTTTTGCAATGGTCTTTATAAATTATTTTCACAGAAAATTATTTTGTTACAAAATAAAATAATAATTATCGTATCTAACACTGTGAATTAAAAATTTTATATTTTTATATTAATTTTTTGTATAATTTTATATAATTGGTCATGAATATGCAGCAAAAAAAGTGCAAATGTTTCTGATAATATTGATATTATCGAGCGTTGACCTTGAAATTTCAATCATTTTATCTTATTTCTTGAAAAATCTTGTTTCATGTTGTGTATAAGGAATATCAAATTAGTATCGCATTTACACACTTGTATTGTATACTGGTCACTTGGTAGGAAGATTGTTAGAGGAAATTTTTTGATCAGTCTACCGGGATAGCCAAGAGGGGGTGAGCCTCATGACATCTTTAGGGTCGACACGAAGCAATTTTCGCTTCAGCAAACGATCGTGTATTTTAATACCAGTCAAATGAAATAATGTGTCAAAATTGCTCGTGATTTCATTAATTTTAATTATATCGCAACTGCGATGTTATATAATAAATTATTAATTATATTTTTTTTTCTCTAATAACTTTGATAATCGTTTTCATGATATTTTTTAGTAAAATATAATAATAATTAGAATCTTCTTAATATTAATTACAATAATAAAAGTAATATATAATTTATATTTGGCATCGCATGTTGTTTATGTTACATTCAATATTTATGTTGATATATAAAATCGGTCGTGTGAAAACATGACGTCATACGAAAGCATCGGGCAGGAAGATTGTGCCTGGAAGATGGACAAACAGAAAACGATGCTTTTATCACTCGGCAAACAATCGCCTCTCTGGCGCACATCGCCATAATATTACCGTGATCAGGGCTGGGTTAAGGTGGCACCATTCGATTTAAAAACTGTATTATTTTTATCAGTAATCTTACGACATTGCATGCAGAATAAGATGTCTATTAGCACATTATTTTCTCAACGCTTTGAATCTTTTTTTTCGATAATTTTATTTTATTTTATCTCAAATTAATGAAATTTGAATTATTATATTACGTAATTTTTATATCATATATATCGCATTAATATTTAAAAAAAAATTTACTCTCTAGCACAAGCAATTACGAAAGAAAGTTAGCAATTGATTATTATTTCAATTATTTCAAATATTTTTATTTATTTTTTGGGGTGCCGCACTAGCTTGTTTCGATCCTGATTTTGATCTCTTAAACGACAACAAATATCTCAAGGATAATAACTGTGAAAGCTTTTGTGCGTGGGAGAAGGCGCGTCTCTCTTGCTAGCTTCTTTTCACCGCGTTGTCCGGATATCTCGAAAGAGAAATTTCCGTCTCGAATGCGATCAATTTCCGTTTGGACGGGGAACCCAGAATGAACGTCCAATATCTTGCAAACAGTGTTCTTCCCAATACTTTTTAATAAGTACCTATGTCAATTTAATCAATTAACGAATAATATAGATAATATTTTTCACCAAATTAATTCCATTATATACTTTACGATAAAATTAATTCTATTATATATTTACACACTATTTCAGTATTAGTAATTAAAAATTTATTATTTAATTATATTAGTTAATTACACAATTTAATTAATATTTAATATAAGTGTCTATTATATTAAAATACAAGAATGGAAAAGCTTAAACAAACATAAATTATCTGCACTCTTCGAGATTTATTTCGCAAAAGAATGTATTCTTCTTTGAAGACTAACTCTTAGTATCGGCATACTTTATCATTATGTCAGCCCGTGAACTGGCATTCCCAACCCTCCATTGGGTCGAGCGTACAAAATGTTTGATGTCACGGAGATTACCGGGGTGGCAAGCGTACACACCAGCGTCGACGGCATGCCGTAGTTAAGGGCGTTTCGTGGTGATCCTTTCCTCCCGAACAAATATAAGGGTCGTCTTCTCGGGGGCCTTGCAAGAATGTGTCAATGCTGGTCTAGGGCCGATATAGTCGCAAGCATCAAACAATTATATGATTCACGCCGATTACTGTATCTAATATAATTCACTGAATTCTCCATCTCTTTCTTTTTATGCTGAACTTTTTATACAGAACATTATAATTCTATCGAGATGAATGTTGATGGTATTATTTTTGGCACAACAAATCGACTTTGACTTCCCCTCTGCGAAAATTAATGAGTTGTCATTTTTTAATTTATGACATTATATATAATTATGATGTTCAAAGTTTACTATGAGTTTTAAAACTCATAGTAGAGAGATTACTTTTTAGAGAAATGTTGAATTTTTATTATTATAATTTTGACTATTTGTAGATTGTAAAAAATGTAGATATTCGAGATATTTCAATAATTATGTCTAGTTCTGATAAAGGTTCGAACTTTCATTCATAAAGTAACTGACATTTATATGGCGAACTTTTTACTCGTGTTGTGCAAGAGATAACATCCACAGGTTATATTACATTGGAGTGCATGTTGTCGTCGCTGATCGGTTAGAAATCATCCTGTGCATATACTGCAAAACTCAATATCAACTATAAAAAAAATAAAAAAATTCGAAAGTTTAATATTTACATTAATACTGTATATAACAAGTTGTCTACTTTCTAGAAAAATCATAGAAGAATTATCAGGGAATTTTTTTTCTAAGATTTCAGTAGAGACACCTTGATATAATCTTGTTGCATAATTACATTATTATCATTTGAAGTAGAGAATAAAATAGAAAATTTATAGTTGAGAACTCTTCAAAATCTTAGAATGAGAGAGGCAGAGAGAGGCGAGAATTATTTTAAATCCCACTATAATATTTTCAAGTCTGATTTTTTTTTTTTTACGAGAAGAAAAAAGCGTTCTCTCGAACCACGCGACGTGCGTAAGCGCCCACATGACACGCACGTACACTCATACAGACGCACACTTAAGACGCCGAAGGGAAACTTCCCACGGGAGGAGCAATTCTGAAAATTCTTGGAAGAGACACGTCGATATAGAGGCTGCACTCGAGACTACCATACTCCATCTCGACTTGGGAAAATTCTATTTCGCCGAGGCGAATAGCAAAGCGAAGATGACAAAGTCAAGGAGGAAAATTGCGAAATTGCTTCTTGCGAGCGCGACGCCGACCCGCCGGCCAACTCGACGGTACATCCGGTATGTCGGTCGGTCTCGCCGTCAACTCGTCGGCGACTTGAAGGAGAGAGAGGAAGAAGGTGAGAAGAGATCTCGGGGGCTAAGTAGATTCCGCGATGCCTTTGTGGGCACCTCGACTCGTCGTCCTCCCAGGACGTCGGCACGATCTCTCGGACCAGGATATATCCCTGTCGTCGGTAAATCGCCAATCGAATTCCCGGCGACCTGGCGACGAGGAATGGAGTAGAGAGTAAAAGAGAGAGAGAGAGAGGAAGCTTAAAGATTTATTGTCAGACTTTTCGATCTTCGTTGTGGAATTGGCTTACGAAAAGTTGGCTCCTAACACGAATATCTCAATCGCCCATAGGAATTGAATTAACAATTTTATTGCGGCATATATATATCGTCCGACATGATGATAAATTATTAAATCTATAATTGAAGAGTCAGATAAAAGAGTTCTAAGTAAGGTAAATTTACTAGTGATTAGCCGGTCAAAGTATTAATCAATCGGCTAAACGAAATATAATGTTACATATGCATTAATTAATTCTGTCAGATCTCAAATTATTGTCCTCCCCCTCTCTCATTATGCTTGAGTATGAACGCATGATAAATGATGTATTATAATATAAAGAAAAATTATTAATTTTTTTTCAAATAAGTAACTTTACTTATTTAACTTTATTAAGATATATTATTTTAATTACATCGATCAATTATCTCCACTATGTGTCGTTAAGATATTTATATAATTCTTTACGTCTCCCTTGAAACTTAACTAGTCGCGTTTGTAAGATGAGCGAATTTATCTATGATGTGGAACTTATTAACGAACAGTTGCGGAGGATTTCGAGGAGAAATCAGCCTCTTAGGTTTAAAGCTCTTCTTCTTCTCTCTCTCTCTCTCTTTTTCCCATAAGGGGTCGCGACACGTCTCTTTATTCGACCGGCACACAAAGGTTCCGCGAAGATTACAGGACCGCCAATCCCCTCCTGTATGGATTCTACGAAGGGGCATTATGGCGACACATAGTGAAGTAATATGGAAGGGCATCTCATCCCTGGACAATACTGCGCCTCTCTCTATAACTGAAGATCTCTATAGCTTTTTTTTTTTTTTCTTGCTATCTTTGTCGCTCTTCCTGGGTCGTTATGTAATCGCGACGATCGTGACGGTAACGTGATTTCGATGCCGCGAAAAATCCTCGTTGAAGAAGTAAATAAGGCTCTATGTTTTTTTGCGATATTATATTATATTATCGGTTTGCAGATTATAATTCGGAATAGCAAATAAGCAAAATGATTATTATAAAAAGAATAGCTCAAAATTAATTTGTGTCGGATATTTGCTGGAGAGATTTTTTTAATAATTCTTTTTTTTTTTTTTTTTTTTTAATTTTAGCAGGTACATGCAAAGTAAAATATAAATATTATTTAATTGATTATTTTATAATATATTGATGGGTTAATATTATTAATATAAAAGCATCTTTTTCATAAGTATCACATAATATTTATGAAGTTTTGATTTCTTTTTTTTTTTTATTAATCTAAAAGCAACAGAGGATAGGTCTTCGTTGTCGGAATGAGTAAAATGTAAGTTTATATTTTTTTGAGAGACATATATTTTAAAAGTCGTTATGTACAGATATGAGATTAGCGTAACGCATCCGCAAATTAATCTATCGCAAAGTAATACATGTAAGTCGAGATTTGTCGCAGGAGCGATATCATACATTTTTATACATACATATTTGCGTACATGTGTTTGTTTTATATACAATTACGAGAAACACTCGAACCAATGCCTTAAGGTTGTATCAATCTTTCTCGCTTATCCCGAATAATACATATTTAATATTATTTCTGGATAATTATACATATAGAGCGTATACGACATACATTTAATATTACATATTCTTACAAGACTACGAATTAGATATAGATCGAAATGCAACATTGTATTTTTGCATAATTCTACAACTAGATGTATGCACATGTGTGTATATCGTGAATAAATTTTTTTTATATTGTAGCTGACATATGAAATAATAAATTTTAGGCTTGATCGTACATTTTTACTTAATTTTAAAATTAAAATTGCATTTGCCCGAAATAAAATTAATCGCTCTTCGTTAATTCACATAATTTTTTATCGATGTACAATGACTAGAAATCGTTAAACTAGATAAGTGGCTGGTAATATTACACCTAAACACACACATACAGATGAGTTTTTCAGAAAAGTTTTTCTATACAAGTTTTAAGTTTTCTCAAGTATACATTCACTACAACGAACGAAGATTATGTTTCGCATTAGATTCTGACTAGATTATGTGCATACTAATTGAATATTCTTTCTTCGTATCTGTCGCCTTAAAAGTCATGACTAGAAAGCACTCTTTCGTTCTAAATTAATAGAACAACTCATAATGCAAAACTCAAAAGATAATTGAAACAAAAAATTTCATATATGCGCGATTAAATTATATTATTATTATAAAATTAATGAGGATATCTCTCTATTATAATGATTAAAAGTAACGTATGATTGACTACATTGACTAGATGTGGTCCGTGTATCTTTAGGATATAACAATAATTTTCAATTTTATTTCTAACACTATTACCTCGTACAACTAAACACAATTAGATCGGTTCCTATGGTTGAAAATGGGTATGATATTTCTGAAGAAAAGATATACACCTATATACGCTTATCGATTGTTCAAATGCATTCATGTGTTCACATTAATTTCGGTTTATATATAATATAACTATATTATATATCTTATCTTAGTTTTTATATCATATCATTTTCAAACGTCTTAATACTATCTTTGATTTTAGCTGTATGAGAATACGATCTCTACGATCGGGGGGGGGGGAGGGAGGGGGAGGGATTTGCTAAATCTAAGATTAATGACCGATTAATGAATGATTTCATAAATCCAAATACTAGTCATTTCAAAGCACGCCGCTAACGTATTATATAATGGAATTCGAAAAAGAAAAAGATCGTATATTATATGGCTTGATGGACAAACATTATTTAATTTTTTTTTTTTTTTGTTATACGTGTGTATCATTATACAATTGTGTATGAATTTTATTGAACCTACAGTTTAATGTTTTTAAGTGGATTAAACTGGATACGTAAAATGGCATTGACATATTTTTGATCATTAATTAATAAAAGTTAATTTTTATAAAAAATTTTTTACATAAATTTACATAATATATTTTAATAGAGCTAATGTTATATAAATATAATAATAAATTATGAATAATTATATTTTATTACATACAATACAATTAATAATAATAATAATACAATTATAAATGAACATTATAAAAGATAATTAAAGATCATATATGTATAATTAAATACTTCAGCGAAATTAACTTCTCTAAAGCCGGATCCAGGCCAAGCGAACGAATACAAACGATCACGAATATCAATGAAGAAGCGTTTGATTAATATAATCTTAGATTAAAATTATGTTATGCTGAATAAAAAAAATTATGTTATAAAGCATTATAAAAATATACACTATAAAAAAATATTTTATAAAAAAAAAAAATTAAAATAATGTCTCTTCTCACACACTCATCATTCGCTGATATTCATTTATGATTGTTCGTTCTCTTGATCTAGATCTGCCTTAAGAGATGTAACAAATTTATTTAATTGTAATAGTAAGTCTGCTCGCGGACTTAACACTAGACAAATTGAGATCGTCATGTCAGATAGTCTCTATCACTTAGCCTAATTGCGCTTCATTATATATACATTGCGCATGCTATATACAGATTTATATCACGCGAAGTATCGTCTGTTATTTGTTCGCGCAATTACATCGACGAAATTTTACATAAATTTACAGAGAATTTGTATCTCGTTAAAATTTTCCTTTAATTACATAGCACGATTCTATGACTAAAAGTTAATTATTTGACTAGACGTGACTAGAGATGATCAAAGATTTTTTATCTTAATAATTTCTATGTTTTGGCAATAGTATGCACTTGATAATCTCGAATCTTATAGCTTTTATATCCAATGGCAAAGTAACGTGACAGGTTTATGTTTAATACATATCTAACAATTGACGTGACTTTATTATGTTTTTCTAAATATTTATAATTGGCAAATTATGTGATGTCTCGATACATTAACATAATGTAAATTATATATTATTATTAATTTTGAAAATGAATTCTATTACATTTTAATAATATCTTAATAAAATTATTATATCTGATTATTATGTCATAACAAAATAATATAATTACATCATAAATTATAATCAGAAGTCACATATAATTGTAATAATTATTCAACCGCAAGAAATGTATTAAATATTTGCGTTAATATATTATGAAAGAAATATGACTGCATTGTATCTTTTTTTTTGAAATTTTTTTTTAAATTTTGATTGCCTCTAATTAATATTTTTTTTTAATTGCTAATATGTTATTTTATTTAGGTCGTACATCGCGATCTCAACAATACGGGAATGGAATCTATATATACTTTATCGGCAATACTTATCTCTCAAATTTTTTTGCATGTCAGCTATATAATATATAATTCATATATACAAATTTATATTTGATATACGTACAATGGCAATGTGAAACCCTGTTTTTCCCGGTAAATTCCGTGAGTGAAATATAATAATGATCATATCTTTAAGAAGAAAATTAAAGTATATAAATCCACGTATAGTAATTTCGAAATTTGTGTTTTAATTTTTTCAATCAAATATGGTATGCGTTATTAGCGCAATACAACGACTACGAACGACTAAACTAGACGGTTAGAACTTACACGAAGGGATACTTGATTTCTCTAATCTTAGAGTTTATCTCTTCTCCTGATATTTAATACATTATCGGTCACAGTTCTATTTCTGAAGTTTCTTTTTATATATGTATATTATAATGCTTTATATGTATATTAAACAATTTACAAATTAATTAAAAATTTTCTAAAATAAAACAAAATAATTTTTGGAAATTTGACTAGAGAAAATTTTATGCAAAGACTAGACATAACTATAAATAAGCATGAGAATTTGACTAGGAATAAATAAAAATTAGACAATAAAAAATTTAATAAAATAATCTTTAGAAATTTAATTAAAGAAATTGTTATGCAAAAAAATTAGAAAAATGTACAGATTAGCAATTGATAAGAATAATTAAAATTAAATAATTGAAAATTATTAAATTGAATAACTAGAAACTTAAGATTTAAATTAGAAAAAAAAAATTAGAAATTTAATAAAATAAAATAAAACTATTTTTGGAAATTTGACTAGAGAAGATTCTGTCGACTAGAGAAGGTGCTAAAAGACTAGAAATATAAAAAAATTTGAAATTGACTAGGAAAATTAAATTACTTAGAACTAAATTTGTTTGATTAATAATCTATTAAAGTAAAATAAAACTATCTTTGAATATTTGCGTAAAGAAGATTTTCTACATATAAATTAAAAATCCAAAATAAAATCACAAATTGTGTTACTAAAACTTATATAACTAAAAATAAAATGTAATTATACATTATTTAAATAAAATAAAACATTTTTTGGAAATTAAACAGAAAAAAATTTTTGTAAACAGACTAGAAATATAAAAAGATGAAAAATTTTGTGTACTATATATATGTATATAATAAGAAATTAAATAATTACAGATATAACAAAATAAAATTAACAGTGTAATTATAGAAATTAAGTATCCCTTTTTTAATAACAATAACAATAATACTCTCTCTCCTTTTCACATTTATTTTTTTTTTTTTATATTTCCCTTTTTTCTTTTCTTCATTATTTTTTTTTTTTTAATACTAGAACGAGCATGCGGAGCGTTTTGATTATGTACTCACAGTTACGAAAGCCGTGTCTCCTACAAATCAAGACCGAATCTCCAGTATAGTCCGGGTCGTCTCGGCAGGGGTCTCGCCGGAAATTGATGTCAGGTCATTTCGTTGGTCAGCTGGCTGGTCACTGCTGTCTGAGCGATGTCTGATTTGCCGATAGTTTCTTGACCATCGATAACAGTGTTATTATTATTGCTGCTACTGATGTTGTTGTTGGTTTCTGGATGTTGAGTGGCCATGTGTTTTCGCAGAGCGGCTTGCCTGGTGAATTTAGCCTCGCATCTAGTGCAAGGGATCTCCGCGCTGGTCCCCGATGACGAAGACGATGATGAAGAGGACGATGACGTTGCGGACGATGCAGAATTGTCAGTGTTAGGCAATCTGGGCTTGTGCCAACGTCGATGAGACGCTAAATTGGCCGGGCAGGAGAACCGCTTGTCGCACTCGGGGCAACGGTACTCCACGTGGGCGATACGGGAGCAACGATGCTGCGCCAGCTGGAAGGCGTCCTCGTGAAGCTGTCGGCAAAGCTTGCACTGATATGGTCCGAGCCGATTCTCAATTTTAGCCAACTCGGCGCGCGCTTCTTCCGTGACCTCGACGATGTTGAAGGCGGGATCGATGTCGCCGGTCACTACTGCTTCGTCCGGACCTAGGATCACAGTGCCCGATACCGGACTGCTCGTGTCCTCGTCGAATTTGAGCCGTCTGGCGTGTTTCTTCTTAGGTCTCTGGGCAGTGCTCTTTTCATTGTTGATCTGTTTCGGGGTTGACATGGAAGCGGATCCGGGAGACGGTGAAATGAGATCTTCTTCCCGGAGTTTCCTTCTGGGACACTGAGGCGGTGATGGTGTGCTGGGTGGCGTCATAGGTGCGTGCACGCTCTGAAGATGTTGCTGTGGCGTTAAAAGAAATTGTTGATGATAACTCTGCATTGATTGCATGTGTGTTGGACTCGTTAGAAGGAGCTTTTGATTGTGCAGCTGGTACTTCGTGGCGAGCTCATTTCCGGAATACGGCGATAGTCGAGTGCTCTCTTCGGGAAGATGGTGAATTTTATCGATTATCGAATCGTGGAAGCGAGACGATTCTTTATTAAGCATCAAACGTTCGTACTGACTTTGATGACTGTGCGCCGAGGAGCTGCGTAAAGTGTCCAAGTCATCGACGACCAGCTGTTGATCTTCCTCGCTGTCTCTTTCAGAACGAGTTTGAATTTCTTCGCGGATTCTGAGATCTTTTTCATCACCCACCTCGATCATCTCTTCCGTCTTTGGAGTATTCGGCGTGGGTGGTGGTTTCAAAGACAGATCCAGGGGGCACGGTGTTGAGGATCTCGAAGATTCCCAGGACTGTAAAGACGCGTGATGTTCTGCTGGTGGAATCCGCGAGTAAATTGGCGAGGACGGGTCATCCATCGGAATGTGCCACGTGGTCGGCGGTGCTGCGTAAGCTGGATGATGAATGTCTTCGCTATAATAGCTCATATAGCTAAGACCTGGGGCCAGGAAGGCCCTTGGTAAAGCGCCGTGCAGCATTTCCACGTGCTTCCTCCTGTCCCTTGCTGAATTTCTTCAAAATTCGTATTGCATCTTTTGCTTCTCGCTTCGTGTTTCCATAGCGTCTAGATGGAAACGTTCGCACGAACTATCGGTGCGAGCCGAGGCAACTTCGAGAGTAATTAGCCACGAAGACGCTACCACTGACGGAAGAAACGCTGGACTTCTTGCGAAAATTCGTGTTTAGAATCGCCTCGGATGACACCTCTTCCTCGTGTTTCTCCCTCGGCCGTTGAACGCCGTTTGGCAGAAGCTGCTCATGCCACGTCTCGTTTATGCTATATGCTCCGCCCGGGCAGCCGCCGCTCATCCGACGTTCATTGGTCGTCATTTCCACCCTCACTTCGCCCTTTTGCTGGGCGCAAGCGCGTTCATTTTAACGCTCGCCGCCCCGCTTCGGCGCGAGCAGACGCTGTCAAACAGCTGGTGGGGTAGGGATGTAGCCTCTCGTCTGGCTGGCTGGTTGCGGAGGTTCCTGCGGTACAGGTAGGACTTCGATAAGGGGACAATAAAGGTGCGATTTTGGTAACATTGGTATCGGTGGATTTATATCTCCAGCGATGTTGGTCAATGTTTCGATAAATCAATATTGCAGTTATATCAGGAAAACAGCAACGAGAAGAAAAAAATTTTATTTTTCGAAGCTGCAAAAAAGCTGATTAATAATGTTCTCGAATCAGTAGAAAAGTGATAATTATTGTTAATCACTGTTTATTTTTAAACTAGAATATTATTGAAATAAGAAATACTTCAAATATCTCGATATTATTTTCTTAATCAGTGTTTTAAATATTCGAATTATACAGAAAAATAATCAATATATTATGTCTCATGAATTTTGTTTATTCGAAAGTGATTGCAAAAGACAAAATATCTCAAAATTGAATGCCTTATTTTTAAGATTTTTCTCCCGAATTGCTTTTATATAGGATTTGGCAATATGTTTCTTGCGATGGATAATCACCTCTCATTACGTTTTCCTTATTTAAATATAAAAAAAAAAAATATATATATATATATAAAGTTTATTTTTGTGTGGAAAAATCGTTACATTTTGTGAAAGAGTTATATTAATCAATAAATTATTTGAGATTATTTATAAATTATAATTATCATATATATTTATTAATTATTATGTTTTTTATGATGATTGAAAAAATATATTGTTATAAATACTCTCTCTATTTGATGTAATATGATATAGGAATGCAGGATTTAAAGAGAACGGCATATAATTTATGTCGATAAAATTTCCAATATACGTATTTATACATGGAATGTGTTTTTGATAATAAAATATATCTCTCAATTACTTTTAAAGGTAAACCGTCCAACTGCATCAATGATATAGATCCGATATTGCTGCGCGACGTTGATGATTAATCATTCAGTCGCTTCGATAAGTCTCTTATTATCGAGGCGACTCCCTTCGGTCGTGCCTGAAAAGGAAGCACGATGCGTTTTACATACCGTTTTAAGGCGTACCGCCACGTCTTTCACGGCATTAAACTTGTTCTGTGCAAAGTCTCGTTCCGTTTCATGTTTTTTTTTTTTTTTTTTTTTTCCCATTGGCGACCGTAAAAAATGAACGGATCTTCGTCGTGGGCGGTGAAGACGGATTGATAACCCGATATTACGTACGCGCGGTATTATCATTACGCGTGTGCGCGAAATGATATGTTTCACACGCGTGAAACACGGACACGTCGAGCGCATATATGAACCCGAAGCATCGAAGCCGACTTCGGCTCTTGCGTATAAAACCTCTGCAACGTAACGATCGATCGATATACCTGCATACGTCCCCGGATTCAGTAAAGTATTCATTGTAGAAAGTCGATTTCGTCAAACACTCGAAATTCATGGAGCTTTAACCTGACAACGTCGACTTGATGATCAGCTGATTAATTCAGGCGGCGAAACTGGAAATGGAATTTACGAATACATGAAACTTTGACCAACTGCATCGCATATATCTGAAAAAGCATCTTGCAATATTAATCGCGATTCTAGCGGATTATGTCGGCCGTCGTCGAACAAGAATTTCCATCCGTTATAATTTAAGGATATGAGAATCTCGAAAAGTTTTGCGATTTTTCGAGTTATCTCCGATATATTCGATGCTATATATTATTTCTGTCATTTTTATCTAAATATTGCTTAAAGATAATTTTATACGCTATCCTTGATATACAATTATCAAAATATTCAATCACCTTGATATCTAAATTTTCAACATATTAAAATTAAAATTAAGGAATATTTTTATTTGATATCTGTGACGAATGATAGACTCGTAGCATCCGATCATTGTGAAACACAAATGTATTCGCTTTGTTTTGAGAAGAAAACGCTACGCTTTCTGCAAAGAAATTTTTATAAATCTAAAATTCATTAAAATGTCTTCATTTAATACAGAATAATTTATACCATTTTCTTTAAAAAAACAACGTAATTCTATATTATTAAATCTCGAAACTTAATATTCTATGCAAATCGATTAAAATTAGAAATTCATATAAATATATCGATATTTTTTCAATTCTATAATTTAATATTCTTATTGCCTATAAGTTAACAAAAATATAAAATCTTTCTCTAAAAGATATTTATTTAAAAAACCGATTTACACAAGCGGCTATGTAAAAATCATCAAATATATAATAGCTTTTAAAGAAAAGAACGATATTTTTTCGAGACGGTTACCAAGGACGAGAAGATGCCTTTTTCCCCTCGCTCGTTCCGAAAAGAAGTCTCTCGCGGAAAGTGCAGCGTCGTAATCCGTTGATCTTCTTACGTAATTAACGGGCCGCGGGCATGTCCGCGATTAATCGCCATAAATATTTCCGCAATGCTGATGGACGTGTCCGGCGCGTTTACGTGCCTCCTCTCATCGTTGCACCGGTTCGAATTCGAAACGCGTACGTGTGTGCGTGTGTCTATATGTGTATGTGTGTTGTGTGGAGGTCCGAACGGCGGTTAATCCACATCCCCCTGAGACCCCTCCTCGTCAAGACCGAGAACAATCACGCTATAATTGGACGAGAGGCTGTCGAGTTACGCTCAAGAAGACGCCCGCTCTCATCGTATCTCTTCGAGACGAGAAACCGATTGACGCAATCATCGTCAATCATTATCGTCGTTCACGTAATGTCGTAGTAAAATTCCTAATGGAAAAGAGCGAGAAAGAGAGAGGGAATCGTTTATATATTCTTACCCATACGCTACGCTATTTTTATGATTACAATAAATGATAATATTTTTGATTTTGATTTCGCTCTAATAGTTTTGCATTCGAAACATTGTTGATATATATATTATTATTCCGGCCAGGAGGAGGGGAAATATTGCAACACGGAAATCCATTCGCGTACATTTGCCCCGTGATCTCACTTCCTCTCTATCTTTTGATCTTTCTTTCTCTCTCTCTCTTTCTCTCTCTCTCTCTCTCTTTCTCTCTCTTCCATTTACTCCATCTCTGTCGTTCTTCGAGCATAAAATTTCAACGCGCGTATCCCGGCGTAATCATTCCGCCGGGCGAACGAAAACAAGTGGCAAATGGTCCATTATTATCCGCCAAACGTTATTCGAACTAAATACGGACGGATGTAAAATATAGGCATTAACGCGAGAGAGCCGAGCGAGCGAGCGAGCGGGCGACGCGGTCGATGCGGATTTGCCATGATTATTTGATACCGATGGCGAAACATTTTGCCACGTGTTGCGCTACTGCGCGCACTACTATGTACAGAATGCGTTTCGCAGAACGCACGCACGCACACACACACACACACACACACACATATATATATATATATACATACAATATATGTATATATGAAAATATCCGCGCGTGATGCATCGCTCGGATTATCCGCGCGTGGGAGGGACAACCGAACATTAGATACGCATTGCGCTTTTCGACCGCGAAATTGTCGACAGCGAGCAGTTATTAATGCGTCGACCTATTTGGTGAAATTTAAGTAAAAAAATTAAAGTAAAAAAAAAAAGAAGAATATGCGACTTGCGCGAACTAAGATCGAGCGGGCGAAACAAAAAAAAAAAAAAAAAAAAGTATAAACGGATTTGTGGATTTAAGCTTCTGGGACTCTGAAAAATTGATATTCCAAGTTACTGACGGATCCCCTGTGTTTTCACGTCTGTGTTTAAGATCCACAATCTTTCTCTTCGAATCGAAAATGCACACCAAGTGATAAGTTCGATGTTGATTATAGATCCAAAATTTCAAAGTTGTGAAGCAACAACTTTGAGAATTAAATTATAGCCAAATGCGTGTTTTATTTAGTTATGAAAATTATCATTTTACCATCAGCTATACAATTATATATTCTTCCTAATATTAGACTCTCAATTCTATTATACAAACATTTTTTCCGATCGTATCAGCACCGCGATGTCGATCGCTTCTCGATGAAGGAAGAGGCGGAGCAAGATTCCCTCCCTCCCTTCATCGTTGCGAAAGCATGACAGAGGGATCTCCTAAATATCTCGCAAAAGCGGAACGCGCTCGTTTCTCCTATAGGAGAGAGAGAGATAGTAAACGAGCTTCCAGAACGAGCGAGTAAGCTTTTTGCCTACGCGGATGTAGGCGAGTGCTCTTGTCCGCTGGTATGGAGGGAACGGGACGGGGAGAAGGGTGGCTCCGTGCATATTTCATGCGATTTTAATGTGTCTCTGCTCGGCGAACACCCGGTAGATCCAAGAGAGAGAGAGAGAGAAAGAGAGAGAGAGAGAGAGAGAAGAAGAAGAAGAAGAGAGACAGTGTGCCACCACGTTGCACGGGACAGGAGTGACTGCCGTGATGCTCTAATCGGCTTACGCAACAAGCCACCCTTATCCCCGGCCTCGGTCGCTCTCTCGTTTCCACCCCCGTTGTCCCGATATACCTCCCGTCTCACCCGCCCCTATCCATGTTGACGCTCCTTGTCCGCACCGGGCCCTAAACGACGGCTATTACTTTGCAGTTGCCTCGCCTCCTGTATCCTTCAAGGACTCCGACGATTCTTGATGGCAGACGAGGAGTCGCATGTGCATCCTTCTGGATTTTCCACGGACATAAATTTAATTAAGAAATAACATTTTATTAAGAAAAGTTATCAGGGATAACTTTTAGTTATAATATTTCACATAAGTGTGTGTGTGTGTGTGTCTGTATCTTAAAGTACTCTTTCAATGTTTTTAAAAGATTGTTAGCGTAAATTCTTAAAAGATTGCCTTCTCTTCGTGACATTTGAAGACAATTTTTCATTCACATTGTGTAAAGGTATTTTTCATACATCGACTGTTTATAAGTATAATAGTAAATTTATGAAGACCATAATAATAACTTAGGAAATATATGATTTTACAATGTACGTAAAAAATATATAATTCTGCATGTAGTTTTACTTTGATATTTAGAATTTTAACGTAGGAGAAGCCAGGGGATTAAAGCTCTTTTTTGATAATTTTAAATATTATAATTTTAGTATCATATTTTTTATGCATTACTGTTTCATATATTTTTTATTTTAAAGATATATCTCAAATTTAACAATTCGCCTCTATCTCTCTTAATATTTCTGCGCGATACTCTCGAGATAATCTTCCGATCAGAAAATATTCCGAAATATTCCATTCGATTGAAATCTATATTCTCACTCTTTATACTAACAAAAAATCACCAATAGAGATCTTTTCCGATCTCGCGATTAAAATTTCCATTAAAATGTGCGAGTACTCTCAAAAGAGAAAACAGGATCTTCCTCTTGTCAAACGAATACCGTAACATGGTACGCAGATATAAATGAATACTTTTATATGTAGAGAGAAAGAGAGGGTTTTTATCCAAATATATGTGCATATGGATACACAATACGTGACTCTGCCCTACCTTCCATATGTGTTTGCCGAGTGTTCGGGGGATGAGAGAGAGGGGGGGGGGGGCACACACTCGGTTGCCCTAGGCCAGAACATGCATTATTGGATAGAGTTACGTTAAACATACGCGCCACGGCGGCTACCACACGCTTTCCAATGCCGATATCTCGTCTCGCGAGCGCGTTATTCGCGCCATGGGATATCGAGTGAACCCGGTAAATTTACCACTGACAAACATATGAGTGGCACATCGTGCCGGTGAACGCCCGTCCACGTATTTCTAACCGACGGCATGCCCGTTCTCCTTAATTGTTGCACGACATCGTTTAATTTAACGCGCTAATATTGGAAAGTGTGGCGCATTTTTCCTTCACAAATTATCTGTTAGATATTATTATTATTATTATTATTATTATTATTATTATTATTATTATTATTATTATTATTATTATTATTATTATTAATGGAACATTTTTAATAGCGCGTATTTCAGGCTCTGAACATAAGATAAGAGTTTCGCATGTACTGTATTCAATAAAGTCGATCTTCCTACACAATAAAAGATAGAATGTCCGTTATTTGTATAGATATTGTAATTATTTCATTTTAAAAACTCAATAACTTTTAAATATATTTTATTTTATTTTATTTCAATTGAACTATATGAAATTTATAAGCCTTCATATAATGTTTGATGTTAAATAATTTTATAAATGTTTTATTAATAAATGCTAAATTACCGGTATACTGTTAGCATTTTAAACTAAAAAAATGTGGATGAAATATGAGAATGAATTTCGGATAAAATGTGAAATAAAATGCTACATATTTTATCCATAAGAGAGAATGATATACACATTTAGAAATACTATGTATCTATAAAATCAAAAATAAACTTAGAATAGCATATACATAAATGATTCAGCAAGCTTGTAAGATTCTAAAGTTTTTATTTCAATTTGCGTACATTTTAAAAGAGCATCAATTATATAATTAATTGATAATTACATGCGGATTAAAATTCGCTATTTCAACAAGTCATATACTTATATGATAGCTGTATGTATACGTATATACGAGGCAAAGTAGGCCTTATTTTTTTTCTCATGCACACACTTTGTCTCCCTCGTATATAAATAACTGCGAAAAATGCCACCGGTCTATCGCTCTCTCGATAAACATTCTATAGCTAATTTTTTTCATATCACAGAATCGTATAATTAATTGTTTGATTGCAATTTTAATTCGGAGCAAGCACGATATCTATATTATTCTCGATAATTTGGTACGTTCGATAATTCGGTCCTTGTACATACGTATCACATGCAAGAAGAACATGTGGCAGGAGAATTTGCATAATATTAATATATCGGACGCGATTGAAGTATATCTATCAATATTGTTTCATCAAAGAGATATTAATGAAATTTTATTGCGAAGAAAAATTGGTAGCAGCAACAAGAGAACTTCGAAGAAACTGTAGAATGTCAAATACTCTTTAGAATAATTTAGCAAAAATTGAACTTGGGCGAACACACTATATATCGTTGTTTGTATACTAATTGTAAACTCTGCGGACATTTTTTTCCTTTTTTGTGCTTACGCAGTAAATATTCAACTATAAGATTGAAACTCTATCGTTCATGCAAAAATTCTTAAAATTGAGTTTATAAGAATGTATGTATATATATGTAATAGTAATTTATAGAGATATGAATCGCTATCATTAAAAAGGCACAAATGTAAATAGCTACTAGGTTAATTATTATATTTTAATTCGAATCCGCAAATTATTTAAGAAAAACTGCCGCATTTTATATCTCGCTTGCAATGAAAAAAAAAACATATATACATATGCTCATATACGCGCGCACACACGCCTACATCTATATGCAACAGCATATATTCATACTTTCAGAATAAAAATTAAGAGTTGGAATTTTGAAATGCATAAATATGAAAATTACTTTTCCTGTTTGAGTATCTAATGGAGATTATAAATAGATTATATAGAGAAAAGATTATAGATAAGAAATTTTTTAAACTCTATAGAAAGATATAGAATTTAATCACGCGTTTTTTGCGTAATAATATCTAACGGAATTTGTTAGATGGACCCCTATTCTCAAATTTGGCACATACGGCTATTTGTTTGCACGTATATTTCAGGTAAACCAATATTCAATGTTTAATCTAGATAATATACCTGAGTGAAATTTTTTATATGAATAGTAACGATTAAGCCTCGAATGTCTTTACAGTGTCTTCGGCAAATCAATGTGCCAGTTAAAACTTCACCTACAACCGAGAGAAATATAATTTAAATATGATATAAGATAAAACTAATATATTAATCACATTGTAAAAAGTAATTAAAGATATAATAACTTACCTTCGGTTATACTAATAGGCTCGCTTAAGGAAAATACTGTTTGTTTCCAATGTGTCGGAGTAGAATGAGGACCTGTGCTGAAATGTACTGGGTTCTCAAGATCGAAGAAAATGTCAAAATAACCGATTATAGCAGTTAACGATCCCGTCTTTTTTACATTCAACGTGAAGGGAGACGAGAAATTGACGCAATCCGTGGTGACTTTGTACAAGTCGAAGGCTTGGATCTCGGTGGTACTCGTTATCAGATTATCGACATTACAAATTTCTATACTCGGTTCACGTACTACTTCCGCCTTCATACAGCTCATTTTAAAACCATACACATTCGACCAATAATCAACCAGATCGATATATCTCTCTGTGCAAAACAATAATAATGTATAGCTATAACAAAATAGCTTTCTAAAGAATATTGGATTAATATCCCTTAAACATGGAATCTTTTGCTAAGAAACATATTTAATTATTGCAGAAAAAGTAATGAATGTAATACATACTCGTGTCACCGCTTCCGACAATACTAATTGTGCATCTGTTTGGAAGAATTACTCCATCAGGTGTTAAATAATGTTCTCTAGCATAAATAACTGTGTCCAGCATTCCTTCAAACAAAAGAAAATATCCCATCCACTCGGATATTATTGCATCCACTTTATCTACCCCTATATTAATATCCTCTAGGCGACCTTTCTTTAAAGTAATTATATCACCGAGATTGTTTTCCCTAAAACCAATCAATTTTATTATTAATATACTCTCCCTATATGAGATCTAATTGAAATAAAAATTGATTTTTGATAATTTTCTTATATTCACAATTTACTCTTCTTATTCTTACAATTTACTAAATATATATTTAGATGTACGAATATAATAATTTGTACCTTACTATATCCATAGCATGATATATCACATCAGACTGATCGACACTTATAACTTTACGACAACCAGACTTTGCTGCAAACATTGACAAGATACCAGTACCGCAACCAACATCTAACATTATACAGTTATGAAATCTGTTCGAATTTGTTAAAAGTGCATCGCGATAGCTCTCTGTTCGTACTTTATCCTGAAACAAAATATTTCTGTTATTACAGAATGTTAATGTAAAATTGTTGTGTTTTTAAGTAAAATATATTAATCATTATTCTATTTTTGGGGAAATTTATTTAATATCTTTAATTGGAAATGAAATTCTTCAGTTTAATATTTCTCATAATGTTACAACTTCAAATATAAATATTTATATAATCAGTGATTATATATATATACACAAATTCTCATTAAATTGACTTGACTGATAAAATTGATTATAAACTTACTGTTAACATTTCATGATGTATGGCAAAATGACTGTATGTATTGAAGTAGCCTTCATCAACATTGGGATTGTGAGCATTGACCAGAGTATTCTTTTCCTTTCCATCTAAATCATCACCTAGTATTAACTTTTGAGCTTTCTCTTTCATCTCTTCCATTTGCTATGAAACATCATTTTTCTTAAGTCGCAATATGAAAATATATTTAATTATATATTTATACCTGCTTGACTAGGAAACATGTTGTCTCGCTCTCCTTCAGTTGAGATTTGAGTGATCTTATAGTTCTTTTCATATCCTCATATTGTGTTTCCGATAAAATGACACTATCATTAGTTTGCTGTATTTGTTTTGTTTCTTTTTCTTCATTCACATCCTTAATGTTGATGAGATCTTCAATATCTTTATTAAAGTATAATATTTTATAAGTTAGTATATATAATTTATATAATATCATCAACAGAAAAATTGTTCTTTAGATGTTTTGTACTTACCGTACATTAACCATGGGTCATCCTCCACAACTGGACGTAAATTTTCATCTTTATCCCAAGCTTCTATATCTAATGTACTCAATTGTTCAGGTGAAATCTTCTTATAGCGAATAAAATTGATTAACTTGATATATGAATAAGTATCGTGAATATGTTTCCTTATAAAATCGCAGAAATTAAATTTGTGAAAGGTCTTGATGTGATTAAGTGCAGAGGGAAATCCATTAATGGTTTCTATACAGAACAAACACGAAATGTCATGATGATCCTCATCAATTTCCTCCCAATCATCTCCGCTGCCACTGTCACTTGACATACCATTATATTCTAGAAAAAAAGAAAAATGAAAAGAAAATATTTATAGAAATTCATCAAAAAATATATAATAATACATGTAATAATCATAAAATACATCTTTCATACAAAAAACAAATATTTCGAGATAAGACTCCAAAAAAAATATATTATACTCCACAAATTGATTATTTCACTTGCCGATTGAGCCACGCATTACAAATGAAACGTACTACAATTTCTTATCGTTTCGTGATTTATTACACGCAACTTTCATTAATATTTTACCTAATTTCGCCATGAAAAACTTTCTTTGTGATGTTAACCGTAAAATCGGTTCGGAACAATTAAAAAACACCTTATCACGCGAGTTGGGAGCACGTGTTATATGTGACTGATGCAGCAGTCTGAGCAGTCTCTTCTTTTGTATAGAGTAGAATTCGCACACCCGTTATTATGATACCGAGCGAGTAAAAGTAATAACGACGTAAATGAATATGAATAGGCCGTAGCCCTAATAACATGAAATACTTTAATATGATTTAATATTCCTAAAATCCTAAACAATATTCGATCATACTTTCACAGACATAGATAAAGAAATAGAATTAAAAAACCGAGATGTATTAGAATCGGGAAAATAATTTAAGATAATCGAAATATAACACGTAATTTATTATTATAGCTTTTCAATTGAAATATGATTTTTTATAACATTTTAATGTGTAAAAGTGTTAATATCTTCTAATGATTATAAAAATTTATTACATTTTTTTAAGAAACATATTTCTGGTTTCTAGTTTAAATATATATATACAATTGTACAAAATATATACATATTAAATTTTTTTCTATGATTGCATGAGGCACGTAATACATAAGTAATGAGAGACACATAATCAATGATAAAATTTATTTGATTCATAGATGAAGCTACGGGAGAAACGTAGTTATCGGTCGGGTTTCGTGGTTATTGCTCGATGTTGGACGTTTAACAGAAATAACAATAGCTTCGGCATCTCCGAGTTTCCTTTTTACGCCATTCTCGCTCGATGCAGGCTTGTTGATCTCGCAATTCAAATTTTGCGCGACATGAAAATCCACATGTTCGCAAAATTTCGTTATGGGTATCATTTGATTGCATTCGGCACATCGCTCCAGATGCACATCGCACTCGCTCGAATCAATTTTGATCAGAAAATTGGACAAAGGATTATGTCCCTTGCCATTTTTGTTGATGATTTTGGATTTGTTAGATTTTCCTTTCCCCGTCTTTGGCAAATCTCGAACCACCTTTATGTTTTCTTGCTTCTTTGTTGCGTCTCGCGATTTCATATACATTCTTGCTTCCTCCTGCAAATTCGCCGGCAGCAATAGCAGAATATCAGGATCTATATTGTCCAAATTTGGAAATATATCTCGTAATCGTACTAAGGAATCTTGCACTGAAGTTTCTTTACTGCTTTTCTTTGTAGAATTTGCGTCATTGCTATTTACATGAGCACGGCTCGTGGAAGGCTTTTGTTGAGCGTCCTCCTGTATGCATAAATTAGAATTGTAATCATCGATGCACTCGTTATTCACATTTTTTTCATCCATGTCAGATTGTTCCTCGTATTCGAACTCTTCCACATCTCCATCGATATCAGAATCTTCATTTTTTCCAGCCTTATATATATTCATAAAGAACGAATCTTGAAAATCGTTGTTATTTATTACCACATCCGACAGACGTTTATTTTTTATTTTGGTGTTATCGCGTTCATTGCACACTTGGATTAGTTTGACAACCTTTTTTGATATCGGCGAATCCTCCGCACTTATATTTAATGAATTATTGGGAACTTTCTTACTTGTTTTAATCATCGGTTTGCTTGTCGTTGCGATTGATTCTTTGATCAAAGCAGATTCTTTAATTTTGTTAGGCTTCTCTTCCGTTCTTAAAAATGTATCTTCTTTATTAATAGTAAATAGCTTTTCTTCTTTTATTTCTGAATTAGCTGAAGAATTTATCATATCTCTAGACAAATTTTCCGATTTATCAGTTTTAGAGTCTGCCTTGTCATTTTCTTTATCTTTCGAGCTAATATTTGTGAAAAATTTTAGGAAATTACCACTCTCTTTTGATGGTATAAATTTACTAGCAGAAATGCCCATATATGTCACTGGACATTGTGTTGCTTTGGTAACAACGTCCACACATTGACTTGCTATTTTGTCTGGTTTGTATGAATTCAAAACGAGCGAACGTGTTTGTGATACAATACTTCTGTTCTGATAGTAATGATAAAAAATAGTGAGTAACGTCGCGCGTCGCTGATTCTCCTCAAAATCTTGTTCAAGCCGTTCACAAACTTCCGCAGCCAAATCTCCAGCCCAATGCTTTAACTATATATAAAATATATATACATATTTGAAAAATATAAGCATAAAATTTCTTATTTAATCTGTCATTTTTCATATAACATTAGAATTTATATTAATGATCTCATACCACTTCTAAGGAAGTAATAGCTTGCTTTCCAGGAAAATTCTTACATGCAGCAATAGATTTTGGCAATAATCTGTTAGTGACAGGTTCGTCATCTATACCTCGTGCAAGATTGTATAGCCAAAAACTGAAAAATAATAATTACAAATTGTTAGAAATAACATTAATTATCGAACCTTGATCTTAAAAATCCGATCTGGTTTACCCTGTTTTTTCATCAAATCGTTTTTGTAATTCTTCTAAAGAATATTGCAATAAATCTCCCATAACATTGCAACCAAGAGAATCGACCACAACATCGCCGAATTTTCCACCAAGATTTCGAACTTTTTTTACTGGCAGTGTGGAATAAAGTTTTGGAACGGCTGCCTCAGGTAAAATTGTTTGGCAATTCGGTTTATGTAATCCACATGCTAATTTTGCTAATATCTATTAATGAAATTTCATTTGGTTATATGTAAGTCATAAAAATGATGTAAATATTAATATAAAATACAGAGAATATAGCAAGAATATTCTGTGAAACGTACTTTATTCTGTGAAATTCCAGCAGAACATCTGAAATTAGTTTCTTTATATATACTAGCCCTTATCTCTTCAACAATTACACCAGCTACAGCAAGTTTCTGAGCTTGAGTGTCATGCAGTTCTTTAAAAGAGTCCGATATCCAAGTCAATAGCCCTTCAGATCTTTTTTCTAAATATATATGTTTAAAATATATTTAAAAATAGTTCATTTTGAGAGATATCACAATATAATTTTTACCTTCATCATTTTTATTAATTTCTGAATATCCTACAATGTATGTATTTGCAAGAGATGATATTAGTTCCTTTGGGGAAACATTAGTTGTAGTAAATCTCTTATCAACAATATCTGTAATATCAAGATATGCCTCATCGACACTAGCACGTTCTATCACATTACAGTGTTTTTTTATGACTTCAATAACCTCACGACCAGCTTTCCTATACCTATATCAATAGCACAAATTGTTAAACGATGCATCAAATGTTGAATTATATAATATATATAAAAAAATAATTAGTGCAGTGCACTCATAAAAATTTATTCTAATAGCAAACTGTTACCTTGATGTATCTGCTTTTCCACGAAGACATGGCACACTAACTAAAACTATATTTGGACATTTTTCTTTAGCTTCCTTGCCCCTCATGTGTCTGGTTACTCCAAAACTCCGTGCCTCATAATTGACAGCTATTATACTGTAAGCAATCAAAAGTATTATCATTTATCACAGATATATTTAGATTTTTAATCAAAAATTAAAATCCGGTATAAAAAAATTGCCACAGATTCCTTTCAATGAACTTATGATGAATAAAAAGAAGAGTCAGATTAATTCTGGAAAGAAAGCAAATATATTTTTTAAAAGTAAAATATTAATAAGATAAATTTTTATTATTAATTGAAGTGCAAAGTAATTTTTATCGCGTAATTTTATTAAAACATCAAGAATAAATGAAAAATGGAAACCTAACTACAAGTGAGACACATAAGCAATTAAATAATTAATAGATCTCTCTTACCCGCCCATTTTCCATTGATTATATTGAACGACAGCGAGCGGTTTTCC
Source organism: Cataglyphis livida (assembly GCA_039654365.1). Classification (NCBI taxonomy): domain Eukaryota; kingdom Metazoa; phylum Arthropoda; class Insecta; order Hymenoptera; family Formicidae; genus Cataglyphis; species Cataglyphis livida. The sequence continues at coordinate 8,412,830 of JBCEZV010000092.1, forward strand.
TTCATGTTGTGGTTGCAGCTTCGTCTCAACTTGACAGAAGAAGCAATCCATGTCGATTAGTACGACGATTCTATTAGCCGAATTTGCCATGTTTTGCCAAAAATCTCTTATAAATTTAATTAATAACTATAAAGCATTTTTCTAGGTCAATTAATGCGAGCATCTAATCTAATAACGTTCACGACTCCATTTTTATACGACAGATTGCAACCGAAGATTGTCTAACAAGTCCGTTCAAGTCTGATTTTAATCAGCTGTTTACAAAGCGATCACTTCACATCTACAATATTTGGCGGGATTCGAACATATGATTTTGTCCATAGACATTAAATAACGTATAGAGGAAATTTGACAATTTAAAATATTCGCCATAAATTTTATGAAAAGACAGAAAAGACGGGAATGTTATCGTTCGTTCTGTAACTCATTCAAAATGACGTAGCCAATCAAAAATTCGATACCTCGTCTAAAAACTTACTACATATATGCACGCGTCCGCGCACAAGATTTTAGAACAACTCTGATGTTATGCGTACACGGAAGAGAGAGACAGGAGACAAGACAGTACGAAGTACGAAGCTCCCTTTCACTCCTTTCGTCTTTCGCGAGAGCTTTTGTTGCTCCGTTTTGTTTACGCGATTCGCGCCGTGCGTGCGTACTGTGCCGTACTGTCGCATCTTATTGTGCCGTGTTGTCGTGAAATCCTATCCGCGTGAAAACAATATGCCCAGCAAAAAGAAAAAATATAACGCTCGTTTTCCAGCGGTAAGAATATATACTGGCGCGCGAAAATACTAGAATGATACCGATGAGAAATAAATTTTTGTCAAATCTTAAATCAACTCACTTCTCGGTGATACATAAAAATTTATTCTTATGTTGGACGCGCGCGACGATTGGTTATTATCAAGGAGAAATTTTCGATCGAGCACGATATTCGACGCATATCGAATTGACATAACCTAACGTCGCGTGTCTGTTGTCAGGGTCGTATCAAGAAGATTATGCAGACGGACGAGGAGGTTGGGAAGGTCGCCCAGGCAGTGCCAATCATAATCTATATCCTTTCTTGATATCTCTTATATGGGCAATAGATTTGTACGGGCTTCACAGTTGTCATCGCTTACATCTACTATGCTTATATATTTCCTTAACAAAGCTTACCTAAAACCCTAGAGCTGTTTGTACACTCGTTGTTAACGAAGACCATGCAAATCACGAGTGCTAAAAATGCTAAGACTCTAAGTCCATCTCATATGTGAGTAAACAATTGTGTTTGGATATATTGAATAAAGCAGATTCATCTAAAATCATTTAGTATTTATATCATATGGAATCGTCCATTTGTTTCTCTATATCTCAGTGAGATGATAGACAGAAGACAATGTTTTACTCATAGACAAATACTTGGACAGACCTGATAAAGGAAACTTTTTTTGTAAAATATTTCCTATCTTATCTTTTTACAGGAAACAGTGCATCTTATCGGAGAGCAGATTTGATTTTTTGAAGGATCTAGTGAAGTCTTTGCCTGATGTGTCAGGACCTGATGATGAGGTACCGACATCACCAGAAACTCCCACTCCATTGCAAATCAATCTGCCAAACACAATTGCTGCATGTCCTACCATAACACAACAATCAGATCCATTAGAGTAAGTTTTATATGTGATATGATATTCTCAAAATTTCACATAATTGCGATTCATATCTCTACAGATATCAAAAACAACTGGGATTACCAACTAGCATTGAATCGAGTACGAATCATAAAAATACGAGAGACAATGGATCGACTGCAGTTTCAAGTAATTTAAATGCCGTTAACCAAAGAGCAGCAGGAGGGCATTCGCAGGTTCCAGAATTCCAAATATCTGTACCTGCATCCTTTCAAATTAGTCAACCAAATTTTTATACGGAAGTTAATCCAAACGCCAGTAATCAGCCGACATCGAATTTTGCTCACACTGCCAACATTGACGAGGATTATGACACATAATAACATCTCTTTATGAAATTTAGGAAGTTAAAACTTATCTTATTGGATACACATGATTAGTTGAAGATTAAGGACATGCTTGTGCGCGCAACTGAAACATCTTTCACAATTGCTCATATGTTAAAGTAGCGTTGATTAGCGCTTTCAAGTTGAAGCAACTGTATATTTGCTTAATATTTGTTTATTTTTGTACAGGGTGTTTTAAAACTATGTTAAATATCTATGGGATTATTTAAGATTAGAACAATTTTATCTTATTTATTTTTTAAACAGATTTATTTAAACAAAATGAAAAATTATAAATTGTTGCAAACGAATAGTGTTTCTTAATTTACTACATTTATAGATGTTGGTCTTCTTCACTTGTATACAGTTACACAAAATATCAAATTCGTCAAATTTAGTTTTCTTTATTTACTGAAGTAACATTCAGGATTTATCGTAATGGTCTACAAGATTTTAAACGCTGCAATAATCTGAGAAAGAAAATGTTATAGACAAATATTTAGCTGTTTCAAGCTACAATTTATAATAAAAAAAATCGAAAATCTATTTTTTTATATATAAAATTTATCTTACATTTTTTAACTAGAATCATTATAATTTTCATAATTTTGTAAAGAATATCGAGACAAATTCAATTCGGAAATATTATTTTTATTTGCAGGAACAAAAAGAGATGCAATTTATATAAACAAAGAATAAAGGTAATTTTGAACTTTTTATAGAAAGAAAAGATTTTTGATATTTCTTTTATCATAAATTATAATTTGCATAATACAGAATGTTGTCCACAAAATTGTGTCTATAATTGTTTATAATTTATCTTTAATTATTTTATTTTTTTCTTAGGTTATCATAAGTGTTTAAAATCGTACGGACCATAATAGATATCCTATATCTATATATATATATAAGTTGTACATAATATATTAACATTAAAATGTAATATCATAAGCTAGGCGATTTGATTGATATTACATTGTGGTATATGTGTTCACAGATATGTCGTGTAACTGTTGTATTAGTAGTATATCTAATTTTGAAATTATTCAAACATTTATCATTTACTTGAATTAAATCGTAAAACAGTACGTTCTTAAATAAAAGAAACTGTAAGAAAAAGAAAATGCAGAATTAATTCCACAAGCACACTTGCATTTGATTGATAAATGCATATTTAATATACGCGATACATTTTTATTTATCTACATATATTCTCTTAATATGTTCTCAGAATACAGTGTTATCGTTCTTTTTGTTTTCTTTTTTTTTTACTATTTTATAACTTTAACGAGAGACGAAGAATGTAAAAAGATTATCTCTTTATAGAGTTATAAAAAAATAGAAGAAATAAAATCTTTGTGTGTATATGTATTGTGTTTACCGTGATCACAACAATATTCTATGCTTAAGAACAAAACTATGGAGTGTAAATTTTGTGAAGATCGTTGCACATCGAAATGCACATATGATTTCGTTTACAACCGTATATGTCAAACGCGAATATACGTTGAGTAATTAGATAAGACTGATCGACTATACGCTTCATACTTTTCTAGCATCTGGAATGTCTTTCTTTTTCAAATTATCACTACACACACCCAATCTTTGGAATAAAGAGCTTACGCTATTTAAGAATGTATGTATCGAAAAATTTCATAGACTGTCTTACTATTTCTTCTGAATATCTGTGCAAAACCTTAGCACAATTTTCTTAATGGTTTGGTAATTATTTAAGTTTAAAGTTACTTGATCCTTATGGAAAATCGTATTGTAGCACTTATTTAGCACGACAAATTTGACAGAAAAAAATTGCCAACAAAATAAAAATTTTCATATATTAAGAACACTAATAAATATTTGTGCAAAACTTGAAAACTATTTATATATACTTTGAAAATATTTTTTATTCTTATCTCTGATTATTGAAGAATAATCAATCGACTGCGAACTCGAGTAAGGATCGAAACTTCTGCTAAGAATGAACGGACGCTAGAAAACTTATTGATCAACTATTAACAATAGTTTGGAAAAGATTGAGCAAGGATAGAACTTAGTTTTATCACTGACAGTGAATTTCGCGAATAGTGCAGTTTATATAATACTATATCCGTATTTTAAGTTGTAAATGTCGATTCACAAATATCTGTGTTTGATGGCACACATTTGAGTAACATCTTGAAAGATCTTTTCTAGAAAAAAAAAAACGGAATCATTTATTACTATATTCATTTTATTCTATCGCAGTTTCTGTTTTATATAACGATAGTTGCAAGAATATGGACTTTTATTATACATAACGCAATAATTTTGCGTATATTATAAGTATATATGTATATATATATATACACTCACGCACACACACACACACACACATTTTATATATATATATATATATATATTCATTTTATACACTTGTTTGGTTCTGCATTTTTCAATCATTTTTTAACTTGAAAAAAAAAAACTAAAAGTATATATATTAATTATATATATA
>JBCEZV010000092.1:8420600-8443244 GCA_039654365.1 Cataglyphis livida
TACTTTTATTATTATATATATATATATGTGTGTGTTCAATTTTGCAGCCATATCTTAAGTATATCGGATTCTTCGAATTGCTGTCAAATACACAAATGGAGAAAATTATGGCACGTACTTTCTGTCGGGAAGGCATGATGACTCAACCTATATGCGAGTTTGTTATTTCCTCGATCGGAGGCTTCAGCGATTCCGAAATGGATCGTGTAAGCTATTGTCATATAAGTCATGTCATCCGAACTAAACGTGATTCTGATTTGCGACTTACGTGAGATAAATAATATTTGTTACATATTTTTTTAGACACATCTGGATGAATATCTACAGTTCGCGCCGGCAGGATGTTCGTTTAAACAATTACTTCATTACTCGATGGGTATTCAAAATCCAGGTATCAATTCTGTAATTCGATTGCCAATTCACATAAGTACAGAGATTTTTCACAAAGTTTCACTATGAAACGATTTGTTCTCCTAAAAAAATCACTTTCCTCTTGCAGGACGTTTTCGAAGTTACGATTACGGTATTTTAACGAATCTCTTAGTATACAGACGAATCGAACCGCCGGAATATCCCGTGGAAAAAATTACAGCCCCAGTGATTTTTTACAACGGCCTGAACGATGTTTTGGCTCATCCGAATGTAATTAGACGATTTATATTAATTTGTCGTTATAAATGCATGTAGAAGATAATCATTCTTGTCTAATATCAACAAGAAGACTCGATATCATATTTAACATTGTAACATTATTTTAGGATGTTGACATATTGCAAAGAAAACTACCGAACTTATTAGGGAAGTATACGGTTCAGTCAAAGCCACTGGGTCATTTCGATTTCGTATACGGTAAGAGTATACGAGATCTCGTTTATAATGATCTAATTGAAAAGATGAATTCAATTCCATAAAAGTAAGACGCGAAACAAAATCTTCGAATTCATCACTATAAATATATTATAGATCACTATCTCTATCGATTATATATATATATATATATATATATATATATATATCTATTCGTGACTTGTATTTCAGATAGTCGTCGATTAATAATTAAATCTCAATATCTTCAATTAACTAATTATCAACTGAAATTATAGAAGATAGAATTTTGTCATTAGGCTGATCTGCCTTTCTTTTACATTGTATATAACTTTTTGTATATAAACCATTGTATATAAAAAACAAGGAATCTAAAAAGAAGGAAACCAGATTGAAACAGAAACAAGGAAGGGAGGACACTTAATTATTTGACTAGTAATAAGGATCTTCTTTGTTTTCATTCAATACGCAAAAACAGTCACGATTCACGGCTCTTTTAGATTTTTACCTTGTTAATCGAATAACAATCTTTAATAGAATTACATCAGAGAAAATGCGACTATTTTGATCATACATTGCCAATTTTATTATATTTTCTTCCCATATAAATCTTGATATATAGGCATTCGTTTGAATATTATTCGTGTGTAATATTTGAACGAGATATTTCTTTCTTTTTAGAAAGGAAAGAGAGATACTAGGTAGATAATAGATAGTCATTGTATATATTAATAAGAGTAATATTTTAGAAACAAATTTAATAACACATACCCTCAAGTATTGCTATTTATTATATGTTATACGTTTTTATAATACACTATATTTGAGAGAAAATTTAATGTGATATATTCAAAAATTAAAACTGTACCACAATAGTGTGGCTATACGTTGAACTGAATCATAGTGAAACGTTGAAGCCGAGCGGAAGCCAGTGTGGAAGATGCTGAAACAAAATAAGATTTCTAGGATTCGTGTCAACATCCTGGCGCACAATCTACAAAATATATTGCAAGTCATTTCATTTTTGCAATAATACTCTTTAGAATTTATGTCAAAAAACATTTCTTCTTTTTTTTTTATCAGAATTCAAATATATTTTTCATTCCAATCGAATACAAATCTCATGTTATTAAAATGCTTTTTGATAATTCAATACATTTGTATAATATATATAAATATATATATATATATATATATAATTATAACGCTCGTATATATATATATTAAATATAATAATTAATTTAATATAAATAAAAATCTATACGCGTATATATATCTGCACTCGTGCAGATTCTATTAGCAACATTCAATGAATTTTATTTATTAATATCAAAAATAACATTCATTGTATCAAAGATATGCATGTTTCTAATAAATTACGAATCTTCTAATTCTAATTTTTAATATTGAAAAATATTATTAATATTTTAAACTCGATTAGATTCACTTTAATTTATCAGATTTTTACACGATGCAAATAATTGCACTCGTAACAAACAAATAATTGTTTAATAATTGTACAAATAATTTGTCCAAAATAGCATATTCTTTTAGAATTTCTGCAAAAAGAATTATGCATTCGAGAACTATGCTATTTTTTATATTTATTTTATGATTTTTTATACTCATTTAATTAATTCTCAGGAAACGGTCAATAATTTATTAACGAAAATGTAATAATAATTTGATATATCTTTTTTCTCTCATATATTACATTATTTTGTTATTGCAAAATAATATAATACATGTAAAATTCATAAATTAATTATTTAAAATATATTTTAATTACATGTTCGTGTCTAAATGTAATGTAAAAAGCTTATTGATTAGTTATCGTCCTATAAAACACGTATAAATCAAGAAATCCTTGAAATAAAGGAAGTTTTGAATTTTAGATATTTTGATACTAAAAGGGAGCAAAATATGCGTCTATAATTACTGTAAAATGTTTCTTTGTATGTAAATATCATATTGTATTAATAAAATATTCATGAAACTTTTTATGCAATGAAAATCATTATATTTAATATAATTATTTAATTATTTTATTGCTTTTGTTTAAACCTAAATATTCAATGAATATATGAGTGCAACATATCTTCATATCTGTCATTTTTTAAATGCATTTAATCAACTCTCGAATCGCGCGAGTGCTGCTTTTATTTCTTACCACTAAATCTAATAATAAATCTGTTATAACATAGCTATGTAGAAAACCTTTAACTGAAGTAATTCTATTATTTATCTCAATTGTTTTCAGTAGATCTTTAAAAATTATTGAGCAAATTTCACTGTTTTCTCTTTTTGCAACAACATATTATGATATACTTTATAATTTGTTCTAGTGATATATAACATAAATTTTTCATCATTTTGATATTTTTTTATACATAGAAGAAACGAAACTATACAATATCAATTAATCCTTAATTAATGCCATTAATTGCAAGAAAATAATAAATATCTATATAGCAAAAAACAAATAAAAAGAAAAGAAGCTTCTTTACATGCAAAAAGTAGATTGTATTTAAGAATGCGCACCGTGCTACCATAGCGATCACACATAAAGTATAATTATAACTATCGCGTTGATATTATAACACATAAAAATCCATGAGAAATATCACATAAATATTCTAAGGAATCAATACAGAGAGCTGAGTGCGCGATGATGCAACGACAAAAAGAAAAAAAAGAGAAAAGAAAGAAAGAGTGAAAATTTCCGAGAGCAATTTTCGATTAATCTATGTAATAATATACATATTATGTATGTGACAAATTCTTGTTAAAAACAGAATGTATTACTAATTTTCGTATTATTTTCTGTTAAAGCTATAATTAAAATGAACATTCATACAACCTTGAGCTAGGAGAGCAGATCAGGCTCAATTCCTGTATCGATGTGACGACTTCTTACCATCGCGATGGCTCGACTGTCGTGACTTGGATCGTGATTTTCTACTTCGATCCCGCGATCTGGATCGGCTGCTCCGCCGTCGACTTCTTCTGGAAACATATGATCTCGATCGTCTGCGATCCCTCGAACGGCTACGCGATCTCTCCCTGCCGCCTCCGCGTGATCTTGAGCGCGATCCTCTTCGTTTCGCTGTTACGCGCGATTTGCTGCGCGATCGACTATTCCTCCGCCTATCTCTGGAACGCGAGCGAGATTTTCTCTTACGGGAGCGCGATCGCGACGACCACTTCCTGCGATCGTCGAGAGATATCGATCTGGAGCGTCGGCAGCTACGTGAACGCGATCTTGCGCGTTTCCGATCGCGCGATCTTGTGCGACGCTTCTTGTTGGATCTATGATCACTGGAGGAACGCGAGGATCGCGAACGATAGTTCTTGCGCGACTTGGCTGATCTCGAGCGCGAACGCCTCTTATGCGCCACGCGTTCGGATGAGCGCGACGATCTGATGGAGCGTCTGCCACTTCGCGACTTGCTCCTGCTCTTGGATTTTCGTCGCCGCTGGTGATAACCGCGCTGCTGCTGTTGCGGCTCGCGTTGCTGCGACTGTGACTGCAGCTGCTTGCTTGCTTTGCGCGCTTTGTCATGTTTCTTGGCGGATTCGCGGCTCGATTCGGACAAGCTGCTCGTGGATTCAGTGCTGCTCGACTCGGAGTCGGCCGATCCCGACACGGTGCTGCTCGCTTTCGTCATCTGCTGATGGCCGTCGGCCGTCGGCGCGTTCTGCGGCGCCATCGTTTGTGGACTTTGCCCGCCGCTCGATAAAGTTTCGGACGCTTCTCTTTGATTATTTACCGTTTCTTTTTCATCAACTAAAGTATGACGTCAGGAAGTTACACTTAATTGCGCAGCGGCCACATACAGTTGTGTTGTTATCTGTCGAAACATACCTGACTCCCGGCAGCTAGTATTACCGGTATGATTTTCTTGTTGTCTACTGTTTTGCTCCTCATAACTACGCTGTTCCTCATTCTCTTCCTCCTCAGCAAGACGCGCCTCAATTTCCTCCTCCGTCTTGCGAAATGCCTGCTGTCGACGTCTCAATGTTTCCTACAAAATCGAGATTCAATTTACAATTTATATTGATATTTTCGTGAAGTCTATTTAAGACCTATTTAAGAAATAATTTGCTCGCAAGATCCGCTTACCTTCAACTCCTCGTCACTGTCGTCATCATGAATCTGCGCATGTTCGCTTTGTTCTTCCTCGGACTCGCTGTTACTGTCGCCATAGATGCCCAGACCTACGGCAGATAGAAGACGAAATTATATCCGTCCAACACGCGCGATATATCAATATTTTCAAAATCGGATTTGGTATCAAAAAAAGAAAAAAAAACAAAAAATTCGCGGCTTCGATCAATTTTCGCAGCCGCTATTTTCATCAAGAAATATTCTGACAAAAAGCGAAAGAGATAGAGAAACATTTCTTTTGCGGCGATAAATATCTACGAGTGAATAGCCGAGTTAATATCGAGTATATTCACGCATTGACCCGTGTCTTTTTTTCTTTTTTTTTTCTCTTAACGAGTTACTTGCGTCGTTTATTAGGTCGTTCCCTAAGGATATCGCCGTGTGTTATATCAAGTGTTGAAGCTTACTCACCGAGCTTGCGAGTGATCTGAGCAAGAGGGGCCGTGTTGTTGAGGGATGCGACGGGGGTCTCTCCTGCGGGGACTTACAATACATACGCATTTAGTAACCAAAGCTAAAAGTGCTATTGCACGGATAAATGACCCTGATAATATTGAATGACTCTTTATTGGCTCATTTTCGTAAGGGGAGGGGCCGAACCATTCCTTCGTCCCTTCGCTTCCTTTTATGTACCTTAAGAAATCTTTACAACATTATTTTACACTTACAAAAGTCGAACTAAGATAATATGTTGCGCGAAAAAAATTGATCGACATCGCGATTTGGTATATGCGGATTATCATCGAAAAATGGGAGATAAGATCCGCACAAAACTCGAAACAAAAAAAGTAGAGATACTTAAAAAAAAATTCGGATCATAGTTAAGTGCCTCGAAGTGTATAAAAGTTAAGTGATAAAACGTGCCCATGATAAAAATGGGTATATGAGAGACGTATAATCTCTTATTATTCGATTAAATATTACTGACTAATTATAACATCTATTTTTGTTAAAACAAATTCTGATGAAATAAAATTCCGATTATAGATTATGGAAACATTTTGTTTACACTACAATATAAATAAATATATAATATTAGAGTTTTTATCTCCTAATGAGATATATCGCGCGAGATGATTGTCAGGCATAAAAATGCCGGCGTGTGAAAAAGACAAAGCCTTTAAAAAATCTACGCACGTAATATGAAACAATTACGTGATTAAAACGCGAGACAGTGAAATATGCCTTATGCTAAGCGCAAATCCCTGAAAACAAAAAAGCAGGATATCCTGAAATTGCCGAATAATTAAGTCTACGCATTAAGGAATCTCTGTTTAATGCTTCTTTCAACTTTATATTACACAATCGCACAGCTTCGTCGCAGCATGGCGCGGCGAATAGGCTCACTGAATCTGCGGACTTTGTGCTTCGACGAGCAAAAGCACGGAAATTCAATTGGTTAGTTCTATCGTGTGTATCTGGGGTACCTTTGGCACGTGCGCGGCTCCAAACCTCTCTGCATACTGCGGCAATCTCTTCGTTCGTTACCTCCAAAAGTATTTCTGTCAGCGATCGTCTTACTTTCAACATCTGCGACACACAAAAAGCACAAGTTATATTTCATGTGTTGTGACAAAATTAATTATATAATTAATTAAGAATATGTGCCATCGAATTAATTTATATCTTAGTTAACTTTTAATCTTGATGCTAATTCAATTTAACTTTGAATGCTATTTTTTACTTACCACATCCTGGAAGATCTCATCTAGAGATCGCTTTTGCGATCTGGAAGCGACCGCTGGAAGTGCGCTAGTCGTGGCAGTTGGACTCTCGTCGACATCCGCGTGAGATTCTGGTGAGTCAGCATCTCTGAATCGTGACTTTCGCGGCCGAACAATGATATCCGGAGTGCGATCATAGTTCTTATCTGTGGATTGCGGTCCACGCACGCTACTCGCTACATCAAAGTCCTGTTCGGTTTCCTTCTCGGAATCAGAATCCTGAACATCATGAAAAATGCGGCGGCGATATGTAATTTTCACAAACATGCAAAACTGTCGAATCGACATTGAAGTCGAGTTTAGAAAAAGTGTAATACGAAAGTCTAAATAAATAGAAAAGCGATTGCAGCGTTGCGATTTTTTATTTGTGGTTTTTCTTTCACCTGATTCAGGCATTGAAACTAGAAGAGTATGCTAATACTTGTCATTTGCAGCTGGCACTTGATTAATGATTATCATTTTCAATTGTCAGCGGCATTCAATACGTTTATTTAATATATAAATAAACTGCAATTGTAAATCTTAAGTTAATCTCACACTTATTTACATGCGCTGCTCTATTGAAGCTATAAAACTGAAAAGAACTGTATATGGCAATGCTAGAAGTGGTAAGGAAGGTCCACTGCTCTATTTATTTAAAACTCTAATGTAAGGATTAAGACCTACAAATTTACTCTTGCTAGGATTAAGCACTGCACGCGCTTCATCCTCTGCTTGCTTGCGAGCCTCCAATTCTTGCTTTCTCAAGATCTCTAGCCGCTCTCTCTCCATAGCCTTCTGTTTCTCCTTCTCCATTTTCTCCAGTCCTTCACGAATCCATGCTGGTAATTGTCTCCGTTTCGCGGCATCTATGTAGAATAGATCAACAGTGAGTTATAGCAAATTACTATATATGTAATTCTATATATGTAATATGTAATAACTGCTAAAGTAGTTGAACTCCAATTGTAACAAGATTATATCTTTATTATATTTCTAAAATTTTTACCTATAGTCGTAGTAGTATCCTCTTCTGGTGTCTTTTCTCTATCATCTCGACATCGAACCGGATCCATTACTCTCATGTGTGGTGTTCTGTTTGTATGCCTCATACTCTTCATGAAAGGAGGTGGTTGGGATGATATTGTATTAGGTGGATCTCCAGACCAATAGTTAGTAACCTAATAAGGAAGCACATAATAAGATATCTAATTGAGAAATAGAAACTTTTTTTCAGTGAAAATATTCAGAAAACCATACAGCATAGTTTAGACAATTGAATATCTAAGAAGAAATATGATTATGACATAATAAATCATTTATAATAGCATAAAAAATATAAAATTTGAAAATAAATTTATCATGTTTGAAACAATAGATCATGTATATAATTTCTCAATTTCCAAAATACTTAGATTAATAGCATTTAGTTAATAGCATTTGATTAATAGCATAAATTTGTAGGAAATTATTAAGAAGAATTTAATAACTCTATTACTCTCTCTTTCTCTCTCTCTTTCTCTCTCTCTGTCTAACATATTGTTACTGTTACAGATTGTTTTTACTTTTTTTTTTCAACTATACCTGATTGTACGGTTGTGCCGGTGACACTGAATTGTACGAATACAGAGACGGTGTAGCAGGAGGGGGCGTATTAAAATCAGTGGTGGTAGATATTGTTGGCGCAGGTGGTATAACTGGCATAGCTGGAAGTCCGATTGGCTTGCCATCGGGACCTATAGTAACACCAGGTGGTGGTACGCCACTCCATTCCCAACTTCCTGTTCCAGATGCTGAAGTATTCCAGTGACCCCACTGGTTCCACTGTGTCCAGGCTTCTATTCATATAACAGAAAATGATATCTTATGCTGTCAACTTTGATAATTATTTTGCTTATTATCTCTTTCAAATATAAAATCTTCAGAACGCTTTCTTTTACCAGATCCACTGATAGTTGGTGCAGGTGGTGCTGGAGGCACTTCATCATCTTTGGTATCCATATCCATTGGTGCTTCGCCACTGCCATCATTTGCGGAATATATGGGATTTATAGCTGGTGGTGGTGGTGCTGGTGGTACAACTGTCTCTTTCATTTTGATCCATTGTTGCGCCAGAGCTGCCCAATCCACTAGTTCCAGACAAGCAATTACCAGTCATTTATGCATTATTGAGAACCACAAAATGTGAAGATTTATAGAAGTATCTATTGTCAAAAATTACCTTGATCGTTACTCATGTTTTGATAGGCAGTGGGATTGAGCGCCCACTGGGTCGGATAATCCTTTCCCTCAAACATATCTCCGCTCATCTTCATCTACGGAGATACCGCAACGAAATTCTAGACCCAGCTGAGGTTTAACACAGTATACACAATATTCTCTTGCCAGATTACTACAGTGTTCTCTATCACAGTAAAGAGAATATATTCGAATTTCTTACATCGCTGAAGCAGAAATTCGGACTACGACTAATGAAAGAGCATCTTTGCGTATTTTTGTATCGTTCTCGCGGTGTCCAATTCCAATAAAATACGAATATTATATCGGAGTGTTGCTATGTCGTTTAAGCAGAAATTTTATAACGAGCACTGTTCTTACATACAGATCTCCTTGTGTGGTGTATCGGTTACATTTTTACCGGTATACACTTTTGCGAGATACAAGCAAGATTCTATTGCGTTCTGCGAAAATGTTTTGCTGGATAAGGGATAAGTATCAAATCACATCAATTACATTTCTTCGACTGATTTTGTCACACAGTGTTACCAAATGAACAAAGCGCGCGCTCCATTTTCTTACATCAAGCTCCGTTTGCAAAATTGTCTACATGAATTAAAAACATGAATAGAACTCACAGATTTATCTAAGATGAAGCAACAGCAGCCATATTTAATTTGTGCAAGATATATTTCTGAATTTTTATTTTCTTATCTCTCATATATATTTCTCACATAATCATTACCTATATATATGTGAAGATAGCTTATACTTTAATAATTGCCGGCAAACTGAAACATGATACACGGACAGTATATTAACCCAATCTATGTATTCTGCCAAAATCAAATATACCTGTTCTTCTTCATCGCCTTTTGCGGTCTAGTAGAATATATAAAAAGTCTGGGATAGATTAGCATGATGTCCATTTATTTTATCTTTATTGATCGAATTTAATTTTCTTCGAAGCGATAGTAAAAAATTGTCCAACAATTCCCCGATTAATCGAAAGCTCTTTCAAAACAGCTTCAAATCAGAAGCAATTTCATCAGAAGAAAACGGCGAGCCGCATTCTTGAACGTACTTGACATCTGGTGCTATTCTAGGCCATTTTATTTCGTCCTGCGCGAACTCGCGAGGTGTCTTCGCAGATAGTAAGTGTATTAATTTTCCATTTCTTCACGCGACAAAATCCCAATTAGAATCGTGATATTATCTCGATTGTGTAACTAGATCCGTCTCTCTGTGCGCAATTTTTTTTTATGCGCAATTTCCATTCTCGACTCTCTACTAGCGTTGTTATCAGTTAGGTAACACTCACACTCGACATATAATCGTATGTAATTTCGGAGGTATGAAATATTCTTGAATATTGACGTTTCTTGACAACGATTATTAATTCAATGTCAAGGCAAATATCTTGGGGATCGTGTATTAACTTTCATGTTATATGACAAATAATTAATTTACGATAAAAAACTAATCAAATTAATTATATATATATATATATATATATATATATATATTCTCATACAAGTTTATATATATATATATATATATAAAATATATACATACATATATTTTGGCAAGATATTGATTTACCAGATTCGAAAAATGATCAAAAAAGATGTTGAATTATATATGTAAAATTGTTGCTATTGTAAAAAAAAAAGTATCGTTTTTTGAAAAACTTGCCTGATATAAATATTCCAATATTTTTCAGTAAACAATGGCAGGTAGACTATTCGCGAGTCGCTTGCGACCTGTTATCCAAATACAAAGATGCGGATTGCTGACAGTGGATAGAATCGGTAATAGAGATGTGGTTGGCTATGGATTCAATGGTGAACCCAGTTACTTAGATCGAGTAGATTTCCCCTGTCCTGCAATACGTTGGAAGGAAAATACCCCTGATGTGATGGTAAGAAAAGAAGATAATGCTGAAATAATATTTTATAAATAACTATTTGATTACAATTGTCAAATTACCATATCAGGCATTGAGAGAGAAAGAAAAGGGAGACTGGAAGAAGCTATCTATTGAAGAAAAGAAATGTTTATATCGTGCTAGTTTTCGCCAAACATTCAGCGAAATGGAAGCACCGACAGGAGAGTGGAAAGGCATTATTGGTATATGTTGCTTATTTGTAAGCTCTGCCATATGGTTATTTCTGTATTTCAAAGTATTTGGTATGTTTCTATTTTGATGTGACTCGATTCACTTTGAAAAATCTTGATTTAACACAGTATTATTTTTTTCTCTTTCAGCTACTCCAGAATTACCAGAAACATTCTCATTAGAATGCCGATTGGCACAATTAGATCGTATGAAGAAGCTTGACATGAATCCGATCGATGGACCCTTTGCTCGAAAGTTAAAAGAAAATTAAATTATCTATTCTTGAATAAAATATAGTCTCACTATGTACAGTAATTTTTTCCTTGAGCACTTGTATATATGTACAAGTGGCTAAAATTTAATAAATGCCATGTGATTACATTAGAACATCATTGATATTAATCAGCATATTAAATTATATGTGAAATGTATAAATATAAATTAGTATATTAAAAATTGTATGAAAATGTAAATTTATTGGAATATGTCGAATTTGTGATTGAAGAAAAAGGTAAGTAAGATTTATTTCATTTCTGTACATTTCTCACACATTTTTCGCTTTATATTAAATATATGTATACAAACTTACAAATAGAGATAATTATAAGTACAAGTCGCTGCCAGATTGACAATGTCTAATCGCATAATTGCTATCTCACTTTCCTTTCTCCTCATACAAGTTTTTATAGAAAAAAAAACAGACAACAGGCATTAAATGCCTGTACTTTCAAAAGTTCATAATTACACAGTTATGTACTGTCAGAGTGTAATGCATTTAATTAATTTTTTTTTTACAATCTCGATGTAACGGTTGTGAGACGACAGTAAAATTCTACAAAGGTAAAGCTGCATTACTGATCGTGTTTTACATCGTTACATTATTGCTTATTTAAAAATATATATTCGTATGAATATAAATATACACAACTATCAAAATTTTTGGAAAATATGGAGATTATAGAAATTCATATTGCTATCAAGAAGTTTATAATCTAACTGTTTTTAAATAATAACTATGAGGTAAAATCGCTTTCCTGAAAAGTATACAAATGACAAGAAATAATTAAGATCAGACATCGGCATCATTCATATTTATTAAACTCTTTTTTTTCTTTTTCATTTCTTTTTTTTTTTTTTTTTTTTTTTTTTGTTTGTTTGTTTTTTACAGAAATTCCAATAATCGCTCGGGAAAATTCGATAAATATGAGTGATTACGAAGTAATTTCGTTATCAAACTTTCAATGTGTATGATTACGAAATTCTGATATTTATAAAAAACACGTAACTTGCTGAGGATCACTAAGCGGTAATAATAAGTTTACATAGTTTTAAAAATGTAGTATGGCTATATAATGCTTTACACAGTAACATTTAAATTATATATTTATATATATTTATATATATCTTTAAGCAATTGACAATTTAATTATTAAATTCAATCACAGCATACAATATTATATATACGAAAGAGCTCTTTAAGTTAAACAATATACACGAAAAAAATATTGGGTATTATATAATTTAAAAAAAATTTGAAAGCTAAATATCCTCAATTCACGTGACTAAATTAAAGAATTTAGGAACAATCCTTGCATCGCATGTTAAAAATCGTTGAACATACAAAAATGCAGCTGCACCAGAAAAAATTTTGATCTGACATTATTGAAGAGATTTTTTACAATAAACATTCTATTTTCTGTCCTCTTAGTTATTGCGTCAACGGAATGTAATATTCAATAATGAACTACGTCTACCATGATCGACGAACGTAACATACGGAGCTTTTAAGTAATGTCAAGGCCTTTTTTGCGTATTGTCATATACATAAGTTTCATGAAATGCAATGTAAGATTCATAAATATCAGATTCTTCGTTTTTTCCCTTTGTATAATAGAAACATGTGTTTTAATTATCTGATATAGAAATAATACGTCATTGTTGAGGAGATATTAAGAATTATGTGAACTAACATTAAGAAATTAGTGTTCCTGTACAAAAAGTAAATTTGCAGGAAAAAAAGGAATTGTTGCTACGAAATAGAATGCAAAGATTCGAAGCGTTGTCATCACATTGTATGAGTGTATGTGTGTGTTATGTCTCAAGATAATAAGCTATTTTTTAAAAATATTTTTATTCAAAATTTTCTTTACTTTTTATACCATCGTATTCCACTAGCGCGTGCACACACACACACACACACACACACGCACATGAACCTGTAATTTTATTAAAATCTGAAAAATATACCAAAATTTTCACGATGTATTTCGTTTATATGAGAAAATAGTAGAGAAAAAATATAGAGAAAAACAATAGTACATTCTCAAATAGATATGATTTTAATCGCGAGTTTTTATAATAAAACCATTGTAACGAACACTTTTAGATATTTATAAATTTAAAAAAAAAAAGAAAAAAAAACAAAGATTATTATAGTACAAAGATATTTATAGTAGGTAACTCTTAGACTTATTTCTATATCTCTTTGATGATATATATATATATATGTAGATTCCAATGATATAAAAGGTCCTTATAAAAAGAGGTACACGAACAAGTTGTACATCATTTTGACTTATGAGAGGTATTATCGTCCGTATGAGAATTTTGCAAAGCGCGAAAGATGGGAAGGACGAGGAATGGTGTCACGAGAAAATACGAAGGGACATGTATATAATGTAATAATTATATGTAATTATATGTATATCCATATTAGCGTTAGATCTCGGGACAATATCAAGACGTTACAAATGTCAATATATGTATAATAATATTATTATTCAAAGCGTTTCTTTTTTCTTTTTCATTGACCTGGATTGATGGACTCGAACGACTCTGTTTTTAGTTTTAATTTTTTAATGTTATTTTATTTTTCTCTTTTATTTTCTACTTATATGCATACATATAAGTATATTTTAATAGCAATAAGTTTCTTAAATCATAATTTAATTATTCTACATGAATATGATTTTTATTGCAGATGTAAGAAAAATATAACCGCGTGTTTTTATAAGAGCGTAACACAACTGATGTGGCACATTATTATTTGTATGAATTATATAAGCAGCGATATACTGCGCAAGATAACGATCTAGATGTCGCGAAGAATAGAAAGACGGAAAGGGAAAAGAATAAGAGCATGGCATAAAAGGAGCAGCATTGAATAGTAAAAAACGGGATCCAATGCTAGTATTACTATTATGTTGCCATGATGTTGTTCCGCATTATACCTGCAATTTTCACCCCTTATCTGAAGATCCGATCGCCGCAACTCGGAATCCAAGTTCTATGGGACACAAAGTATGCCTATACTATAATCAAGATAGCGATTTATATAGCTAATAATGAAGATTAATGGCGCTATAATATTTTTGTTATATTTTACGAAAAATATTCATTTTTAATATATTTTCGATAATTTTTTGAAATTATCACTGTGAAAAATTTATGTATTTATACATGAGATTAATATATTATTACGTAAAATAATTAATGTTGTGCCAGTATTTAATATTCAAGGGACAAAAATTTAAATAATTTCTTTTTTTTTTTTTTGTATATTGCACAATGTTATATTAATTTTTTTTTCCCTCCTTTTAATTTATATTATAATGCTGTATTATACATACGCAAAAATAATTTTTGTTTGTGATAAGAATAAAAAATGTAATAAAGAAAGAACTATTGACATATAATTTTTAAACGTATTTCCAACATCAAGAAATTTAGATTTTCACAACCAATTTTCCAGCTTTAAATTTTCATTATTTTAATATATTACTTGTGCAATATTCAATCGCAAAATATGCTTCTTTGACCAGCTCCAATTCGATACATCTTGAAGCTGTGCCCAAGAGAAAATGCGAGCACAACGGGAGCGAATCCGATATTCGCGATTTACAAATACACAGTGCTGAGAAAGAGAGAAAGAAACAGAGAAAGAGATAGTGGCATGCTCTATCTTCCGCCCTCGTCTCTCTCTCTTTCTCTCTTTCTCTATCTATTTATCTATCCACATATCTATTTGCCCCTCTTCGCCGTTACAATCTTATAATGTGATATGAAGAGATACCTATGATCGTTCCCCCGTCGCGCGCTAACTCTCCTCATTGTCGACCAAGATTATGCTCTCGAATCGCAACGGTGCGGGGAGATAACGCGCCGATAGAGCACACACGTCGTTTTGGGTTTCACTTCTACACCCGTGCGTGCACGTGCGGCCGCATCCCGTAATCGAGTGCCCGTGCATGGCGCACATGGCTTTTCGCCATCGCGACTCCAATCCTCTCTCTTTTGTATTTTATCTTCGAGAAATGTCGCCTCTCGCAATATTGTTACTCCAAGAATAATTCAATAGATACAGACTGGCTTTCTAGATCAAAGATATACATTTAAGAAATAATAATGTCCGCGTTGCGGGAATTTAAACTTTGAACACAAATTGATTTTTTTTAATAAATTGATTTACATGTGACACATGATTCCAGCACAAAATATTTCATGCATCTTTATTCCTTATATCCGCCTCGTTTGTCAACGATGTTGTATATCATGTCAGAGGCTGACTTTAAGATCATTCCAACACATCCCTTTTGATCCAACAAACGAAGATGTAATTCGGCTCTACACCGTGCTACTAGAAAAAGTGAAAACAAATCATAAAGGTATTCGTCGTCACGTCATAAAATTTCTCGAGTTAAATGCGTAGTTTTGTCATTCGCTTTCAACAGGGCAAGAATTTATTCGTAGGAGATGGGATTTCGCTGCAGAAGAAAACCGGAGGGTACAAAACAAATTATAACTCAGTGCTAATTCAAAAAAGAGAAACACTTTACGAGCATCATCGGCGACGTAAAAACGACGTCGCATTATCCAGCGCGTTGCTCGCATTGTCGTCGTCTTGCTTTATGATGCGGACACGAAGAACGTACGGAGCCTGAGTCGCGTTATTTCCGGTTCTCTGGCCACATTTAACGTTTGTTTCTGCCTGTGAATATATATATATGTATATATATATATATATATGCTCTTATTCTCTTAAGAAGGGGATAGAGTCACAATGGCGCTAAACAATGTATATGTGATCTCTGCTTGTTTTGTCATTCTCCTCGCGATTAGAGAGAGAGAGAGAGTCTCACTTCTATAAAGTATTTTAGCCAAAGATCTCTTAGGAGTAAGTCTCGTAATAATAAGTAGATAATAGTAAACGCACGTATATATATGTACAGTTTTTTTTTCTTTATCGTTGAATGCCATTCTTCTTAAATGCCGCGAGTGTATCAGAGTAATGAGCCCGATTACGGCTCTCGCGTGATAATGATTTGCCCGATGGATGTGCTCGAAAAATATCGCATCTCCGAGTAACTTTTTTCTTTTTGTCTGCGTTATGATTCTATTATCGCTAAAGTAAGATATGGCGAGTAAAATACATTCTTTTGCGTGAAAAACTCGCACGCTTTTGGAAAACACAAAGTCAAGCGGGAAAATCCAAATTTCCAAGTCTCCAATCTTTGCGAAAGATCATTAGAGCGTAAAAAAAAGGATATTCAACGCGGTAGACTTTGATCAATCTCTTGTCATTTAAAGATATACTCCCGATCCGAAAATGTTACTCCATTTTCGTTCTTATCAAGGATTTGTTACTAAAGGATTCCTCCGCCTGTCTTATGAAGCGTAACGTACAGGAAGATATTTAGCAAATTAATAATGGAAAAAACCGAACCCTTTTCGAGAAGCGTTTTTTTTTTTTTGTCATCCTAATACTTTTTTCGATAGAAATAATTTCTCTTTCAGAGACTTTCTGCATCTCTTAAAACTGATCGTTTTATAAAATGGACAATCAATTATAATTTATCAACTTTCTGTGACTTATCCGCGACAAATCTAATTACTTTCTTAAGTTTTATGTGATCCTTCCACTATATTTTCCGTTCTATTTTTTTTATTCTCAGAGGAGAACACATCACATCCACCGGGCGACGCTCGCGTGAAAGGAACGAGAGAAACGGAGTCTAAGACTGCAAATCTTTTCTTTTTTCTTTTTTTTTTTTTTGTTTGGAAAAGTAGTTAAAATCGCAATCTCCAATGTTATATATTTTCTCTCCTTGCGGCCCGTCAATATCCTGGGCGGTTTTCGCGCGTGTCACACGCGCACAATATTCGGGAATTATTTTTTTATGTAAAATGCCAAACACACGATGCTGGCAGAGCGTAGAAAATAGATCTAATTAAACGACACACTATACAGGTACAATTATTAAATAGGGAAATGTGACCATGCCGTGCTTGCTTCGCCGCGAGAAAATATATCGTCAAATGGATGAAAATGAATAAGTATTCGTGAGAGATATCCTATATATGTTCGACATGACCTCGATAAACGACTGAACCTTGTTGTAGCCAAACAATATAGAATATTGCAAAATAAAGGATCTCTCGATAGAAATAAATTAATGGCTATAACATACATTAATGTATCTATAAAACCGACTCTTTCGTTCATTTCTTGGAACACGGTTCTCAGTCGTTCATTAAAGAGAATCATTAAGGTATCATCTATCCCTTTCGCGCATCATTTGCAAAAACAATCGTGCAAGTGATATGCAGACGAATATTGCACGCCTTAAACAATTGGGCCCACGACGCGTACAATCCAAGCTCGTTGTACCAATATCGGTTAGCGTACAAATGCGATGAAAATTGATAAATTTTTCAATTATGTGTCTACATTATTGCTCGCTCGATCCAGTAAAAATCAAGACATCACTGCTCTCCATCGATGAAAATTATTATTCTTTTTTTGGGATCCGTAATCATAATAATCGTAATCGTAATAACGAAAGAAGCGAGTAAGAGAATCTAAAAATCGCTAATCTGAGATAGCCAATTCGTGTGGTGCAACTGACCGCCTCCGTACATACGCTCTCCACGCGCCCTTAAAACTCGATATGTACATATAGTTCAGCTAGCCGCAGATCGCAAGCTGTCAGTAACAAGCAGCCAATGACATTTAACGATAGTTACAAAACAATTGTAACAGTACGATATAATATACTATATAAATATATATATACATACGCACACAACAGGACATGTGTATGTACACATACATATACACGTATTCTCTCTCACTGTCCTTATATAGCGATTAGTGCACGATAATAATCAGTCGTAACAGGTACATAAAATTGTTTCTCGGTGAACTCGATTTTAGTTGCGTTCAATGCGACTCGAGGGGAGTCCCCGAAAATTCTTTCCTCTCTTCTCGCGGTATCGCTGATAAGAGAAGGAAAAGGGAAGAAATGATCTTGGGAGAAAATATGTAAAGAGAGAAAAGCACGTAATTTTTCGGCAATAACGATAATGTCATGTTGAGGCGTGTGTTAAGAGGATATATCAAGGTGACACAAAATGCAAAGTAAATCCTACTTTGCATTTACAATGTGGAAAATTATCGCAAATTCTTAATAATATCCGAAATATAATTATAAAAATTAATATAAAGTATTGATATACATATGCGTCTTTGAACTGATATAATTTCTGCAAGAACGAAAATTATCGTTGCAAGCTCGAATCCGGCAAGGTTTTTTGCTTATCACACACCTAATTAAAAGCGAAAGACAATAGATATATAATGAAAATACGCTATCGCAAGTTCGCGTGTAGAACGCAATGTAGCCACGAAGAATCACACACAGCACTTTAATCATTTCGCTTAGCTTAAGAAAGAAAAAAAGAAAAAAATAGCTTGCTGTATAAAAGAGCAAGCTTCCCCTGAAAAACATTTTCGAGCAAAATTAAGCGATTATATTATTATTAAATTTTCTATTAATAATGAGACATCGCTCGAATAGTTTATTTATACGTAGATGTGTGTTGCGTTTAAAGAAATAAAAATTGTACGCGAATAACATAGGCAATATAAGTTCAGGGTATACGCATATACAGAGCGTTTTCGTGACGTATCTGACAAATTTCATCTTTAAAAAATTTAAAGCTGATTTTTTTTCTTGGCAGAAAAGCAGCTGATTGGTACCATCGATTTTCATTTTTCATACTTCTTACAAATAGTTTAAAATCTTCTTGTTTTAATCTCATTAGAATATAAGATCCATTTAAAATTAAATTAAAAGATACGTTATATTCTAGTTACTTATAATTCAAAAACTCTATTTATACTTTAACATATAATACATTCCTATCAAGAGACAACTGACTCAAAATCGCACAACAAAATAAGTGTAATTTCACATGTATTGTATATATTAGCGTGTATACTTATTTTTCCCGCGTACATATATAAGGTGATTCGAAACTTGCGTTCTACATACATATGGCAATATTGTGGCGTATGCATGTCTATGAAAGATATGACACGCATATTTGGTGTTGGTATGACACTATATTTCCAAATTAATGAACGGATGTCTCCGTGTCCATGTGTGTTAATGGAATGATCATATGCTGTCAGCTCGTTCTATGTAGAATAAATAATCGAACCGAGAGATTTAAGTAACATAGAGTCACAACTCCCAATATGAAATAATTCCGTTTAATCGTTATAATTCTACAGGATTCTGCTATATTATAGAGAAAGCGCGAGAAAAATTTCTTTGTCACACTTGCTACAATATAACCGAGGAAGACCTTTTTTTTTTGAAAGAAAGGGAACGATGATGAAGAAATGATGTGATTCACATAAACCGATTGAATTGAATTTATTAATTTTTTTTTTTTTTCGTAGAAAAAAAAACAATGTTAAAAGTGCGTTTATTCGATTATAGTAAAGTGCGAATCGAAATGTGAATCGATTGAAAACGATTGAAAATATCTAAACAAGGCACAAGACTGTTACTCGAAAAATGGATGGTCCATGACAGTTCGTACATGCAAAAGATAAATTTTTTAATCTATTCTCTGGGTAGTTATTTTTTTCATATCTTCGTAGAATAGATTGCTTCTACACTAAAGATAGACGGGAGCGACTTGAATTTGCATTCTGTATCATCATTATCGTGTCACCCTCGTCATATCGTAGCTCAAGCAACAATTAGAATTGTGAATATCAACGCATATAACATACGCGCTTATATATTAATTTGACCAGCGTGCCATTCCATTTTGAGATGTTTCGCGCTCTTCGTGTTTCGTGATAGTCATAGTAACGATAAGTGATAACGGTAGTAGGTAGGATGATTGCAACGACGGCAGTAATGATAATGGCAATAATATTAATCATAATCAAATGAATAATAATTATCATAATAACGTGATGTTTGTTAATATCAGATAATCAACATTGTAATGTATATGTATACACGTATACAGGATATCCCGGAATTATCAAGACTCCTCATCCAGAAATTCTTTGGTCGATTTAAATTTGTTTTTTCTTTATAAACAGAGGTGACAGGGTTGTGACATTAATACTTTGTGAATTATATATGATTCGATCGAAAGGGAGAGTTTGAAAACTTTCACCTACTAAAAGTTGTAGAAGAAATCCATAAATGAAAGGAGCGATCATAGTTCCGAGTCATCCTATATATATTGTAATGTTCTTTTTTTATGTATATATGTATATTTATATATATTCATATTTATAATTATATAATATGTATTATTTTTTTTTATAATCATGTGTGTGTATATTATATTATATATTTTATTATTATTTAACACATTCTTTTGTACAAGTAAATTAAGAATAAGTACAACTTGGTAGCAAAGAGAGATAGAATTATTATTCACTGTATATTTTATATCGTAGTGAGAGAAGAGAGAGATATATATCTTATTTCATTTATTATAATATTCTTTCATTACCTTTATTATGTTTCAGACCATAATGCTGACACGGTGCCGTCATTTGACTTCCGGAGATGTTTCTCTGCCTCAAATTTCTCATCTTTTTCTCCCTATTCCGATACCCGATATGATTAGGCTTGCGATCCTCCGCGCTGTTCGTCGACGCTAATTCAGTACGCGAAACTCGCTAGGCGCGACGTCTCGATTGCTAGAGAAGAGGTAGAAAAAACAGCGAAAACACGACGATAAAATCTCGCGATACGATCGCGAGAGCGATTATTACTATAAATATTACACGAGAGACGAGAGTAAGCCGCTCTCGATTCTGATTATTTTCGAGACGTCACGTGCGATAGCGCAATGAATGCGCGACAGTGCGAACGATCGAAGCGGAAGCGTCTCGACGATCGCATTTTTACACAAAACGTTATTATCCTAACTTCGTAGAATCGTCTTTCTATCCGAAATAAGTAACTCGCAAAAATGTAATACCCGCGAAACTTCCTGCACTTTGTCATTTTTGCAATACGATTCTCCGATATTTGTCTCACACTCGGCCGTTCTGTTCCGCTGTCGCCTATCAACGGCGAGGATCCACTTTCAGCGGATTCAGATAATAGATAAACAAAATGCAGTTTTTTATTCTTATGGCTTATTACGACAAGAGCCGGAGCACACGTTAAAAAATAATAGAATAAACATTCTTGCACATACATGATGGAGAATGCTATTTCTTTCAAACGCGTGGTTCTCCTTCTCTTTAACTCGTGTTTAGTATTAGCTTGCGTAATTTTTTCAGCAACATTATGACCTACTATCGGATTTTAATTTCGAGACCGTTGGCCGAGTTTACGCCCGGATGGCGCATTACGATCACCTCACTGACATATCCGCAATCATTTTGACTTGCACGGTTCTTTCTAGCAAATCTTATGCGACTAGTTGGGGCAAAAGATATGCATCATATGTCTAAACGAGCGTACGTGTCGTTTGTAATATGTTTTATGGATTTTTCTTTCACACAATCGAACCTCTTTGAGAGATTCTTGGCGTCTCGTCTGAGCGTTATCCACTTACTATTATCCAAAAGTGTCTCGTTTTTGACATACGTAATTTTATATTCACCCATCTATGATATTACAAAATATACATGTAATGAAACGGAAGTTCAGAGAGATCACATGTAATAAAAGACAACAATATATTCGAGTCCGATACTATGTTATGTAATATACGCGAGATTCTTGATACTGTAATTGATGGCGTTAGCAAAAGACGCGATAATTACTGTTGAGACAAACTTAATTCTGATGATCATTATTTAATGTAACGCGATTCATTATGATAACTTAATAGATAACGAATATCTTGCATGTTCCCTCAGTACGATCGTGCCGTGCGCAATTCTATGCGAAACTCGGGATACAACGAAAACGAAATATTTTCTTTCATATTGCACGAGAATATCGAATGAATCCTCGGGGCAGAACGGCCAAGATAAAATATATTCGTAATGAGATTATGTTCGTAATTGAAAATGATGCGCGCGCTCGACGTACATTTCTTTCGCGCGTTAATTATATCGTGCGACCATGACGAACGTGTGCAAGCGCGGCAGCGAAAAACACGGTATTCGGATTACATAATGAGAATAATTAATAATATAATGATAATAATAATAATTAATTATAATATATAATATATATGTATATTTATATATTTATATATATTAAATAAATCCGATGTTATATATAAATAATTAATTAATATATATATACATATATAATTAATTAATTATATAT
>JBCEZV010000092.1:8443344-8462793 GCA_039654365.1 Cataglyphis livida
TGTGTGTGTGTGTGTGTGTGTGTGTGTGTGTGTGTGTGTGTGTGTGTGTGTGTGTGTGTGTGTGTGTGTGTGTGTACCCTCCCATTCGTATAAATGTATTATGATATATTACTCATCATGCCTGAACACGCAATTGCTATTTGACGATGGCAATAATAACTTTCTGATTTTTGAAACAATAATTGATAAAACATTACACAGGTACAGCCTGTACAATAAAAGTGAAATATAAACAAATCCTATCTCGATTCGCGATTAGAAATTCTGTACGTCTTTGATACATAAATTTTTGCGTAGAATGAAAAGTGATTCTGGCAAACTGGAAAAAAAAAATAAATATGTATATATATATGTATATATGTATAGCCATTTTTTGCTTGGGCATTCTTGTCTTGTACAAGAATTGTAAAATTACCAAACTGTAAGTTCTTTTAGAATTGTAAATATTTTTTGTGCCCTTCTGTATATTTAATTGAAAATAATAAAAAAGAGAAGAGAATCGTATAGGATGATTCAGTTGTAATGTGATCGACGTTAATCGCTGTCTTTCTATCACACAGTTATGATATTGAGCTCGCTACTTAAGTGACGGAAGTAATGTCCAAAATTATCATGTATGTTTCATCACCGTACACAATCACCTGTCCGCTGCATCATACGCTGTTTCTTGCTCTTCATTATGTTTGGTCTAGAATTCGGACTGTGACTAGTATTATTGTTATTGTTATTATTGTTTCCGTTATTGTGGAGTGCGTGCTTAATTTTGTTTTGACCAGCTATATTGTTGTTAATGTGATAACTGCCTTTGAAATTCTGTTGGTGATGAGCTGCAAAAAAAAAACATCGACAAGATAACACCGAGGCAATACAGAATAAACTCGAATATTATATTATTCATATCATCTCTTTGTTGCAGCAATATTGTAATACACACACAGGTAGCAAACAAAATCGCTTGAATGCCATACCATGAGTGATTCCCTTGAAGGTTTTCTTTCCTGGATAAGGATGAATTTGCTGACTATTATAAATGTGCCTATCTTTGTTTTTATCATTATCGTTTTTTCCACCAGTGTTCGGAGAATTGCCACGACTGCACTCGGAATCCTTAGAGACAAATTAGTGATCCAATTATTAAAAACGATCTCATTGTGCCACATATCATAATTATGTTTTGAGTTATGCAATATTATTCTCTATTTCTATATATATATATATATATATATATATTATGAGAGATATAAAATAAAGTCAATATTAAAGGAAGATATCACTGATATAAAGAAATTTGAATAAAGATATCGATATAATGATACAATAAAAGATTTAATAAAGATATTTATTCTCAAAATATTTACCGTATCACTGGCAGGAGCTGAAAGGGTAGATGCATCAGAACCGGTTGAGCTTGACAGAGAATCTCCTTCACTTACAGGTAGTGGGAATGTTTCTTTGATCCATCTACGGTAATCTATTACTTCGTCGGTCACGCGGATTATTCTTCCTAGAATGCTACATATAATAAAAGTATATCATTTGTTACAGTTTTCGATATCATACAAATAAAATAAAAATTTTAGAAAAAGAATATAAAAAAGAATTATAGATCTTTACCTTACTTTACTGGCGTCATTGGCTAAGATATTTAAGGGGTTAACTGCTTGAGTAAGAACAAAATAGGCCCAATCAAATGCATCTTTTACATATAAAGCGCCGTAACTACTACGACCAATATCATTCCCGGGTGTCAGTGGATCTTCTATACACAATAAGGATGGTCGATGGCCATCTATCATGTCTCGTTGAACCTATTAATTAATATATAAAATTATTAGTAAACGCTTCTATATGTAAAACTCTGTAATACTACTGTAAATGTAAAAAGTTACTAAACCTCCTCTTTAGATATGTAAGTACCACCATCTTTTACACGAATACCAGTGTTAACATAATTGAAATTTCTGCCATATAGTTCTAGAAATTCAATCAACAGCACCCCTAGATTGGCATCTGAACAAGAAGCTTTTTTCCTCGGATGCATCTAAAGTAATCAAAGAAAACAATTTGTGATATTTTGGCTTTAATTTGACCTAATTAGTTAATTAGAATTCTAACATATTTGTTACGATGAATAAACTCACTTGTAAAAAACTAATGGTCATGAGTATTAGACTATAGGAGGATATACCACCAGTAAACACTTCGTTAAGATCTCTCTGTAATAGGAATTGTTTCAGCACCATGACTAGTTTCTCTAGCACTGGATATCGCCTCTTAAAGGAGTTTATCAACTCTGCAGATTTGACGCCATTGTTCATGTTAAAACTGATGTCCACTTTAATCTCGCTTTCTTTGTCAGTCAGTTTGACGATCGGCACGCTAGCCTTGTCCAACACTTTAATAGATGATGGCTCAGCGATATTTTGATCTAGTAAAGCACGTTCCAAAGTACGTAATGGAAGATTTGTCCACATCCCTATTACTACCAAGTCTATGTCACTGTAATAGTAAAAGATGGAAGATATATATGGAAGGTATGTAATGATTTTTATTACATGCAACTATATACTAAGTCATATTTTTCTCATTATTTTAGACACATTGTATATGAATTAAATATTTAAATTTTTTTAAATTTGTTAGGGATAGTATTACCTATTTTATGAATAATTTCATAACAAACAAACATTACGTTATGATTTTTATATAGATATCTTTGTATATCAACACATACCTTGTAGGCAAATATAAACCAGTACGAAAACTGCCAAACACTTCGACTTTAGAGTCTGGCCAGAGATCATAAATTACTTGTTCTATTCTTTTTACAACTCTTATTCTTAAAACGTGCTCTTCGTGAGAGGGACACATGTATGCAAAAAAATCTTCTATTTCTTCATGTAATCTAAACAGAATACATCATTATATTTAATACACAGTATTATCTAGAATAAGTTTTTAAATATTCCTAAAATGTCTTTTTTTCTTTTCATTGTTCAATTATTCTCTTTTAGTATATATATCTTGAATATATACAAAAGTTACACAAGAGGATGAAAATAATATTCAGTTGGTAAAAAGATTTGATCCTAAGTGTATATATTATGTAATATATACTCATATTATATTTTATTATTCATTTAATAAATGTTTCCTTTACAAATATTGATCCAATACAGCTTACAAAGAATCAATATGTTTAACTATCTGCTATAATAAATATGAAAACATAATTAATAAATGCAAATTTCTATACAAATATTGTTTAGAATTTTCGTCGAGCATTATTCAAGATATCTTTGCAAGATACTTTCATCTTGTCCTTCATCTATAATCCCCCAACATGTCCCTTGAATTGTATATCTAAATATAAAACATGTTTACAATTTTTTTTACAGACCAACGAATTATAATGATACAACTTTAAACTTTTTGTAGCTATATATGGTTTTATTTGTAAACCTTCATAGTTGATGTTTGAACGCAGAGATGCATGGCACCTCGTGAAGCCTTACACAGGCACAAGAATATATTTAAATCCCAAATTAAAATAAAGAAATTCCAAACATTTAAATCATAGGCTTCGATTCCCAGCATTCGCTTCTAAATCCAGCTACAATCGCCGTCCAGTTTAGCCTTGAATATCATATTTCCGGGAGCGTCGCGGCGACACTCTATACAAAGTACACCTAACCTAACTATATAACTAATAGCCATATGGACCGCGTGGCGAGTTTTCTTGACGAAAATGGAAAAAGATGCTATCGAGGATACTCACCCGATCACTCCCCTGGAGTATTGCTTATTCGGCACACGCCAGGGACAGCCACCGTACTCGCCCACCAGGGCTTCGTAGTTGTAATTCATGCCGTAGGTGCTCGCGCGATTATCGCTTTTCCTGCGCGACGGATTGTAGTAATTATTGCAGGCGTTGTGGGGTACGCGATGCTGTTCGCCGTTGCCGGCGGCATTGCCGTGAACGGCGGCGCGGCCGTTGTTACCGTTGCTGACATTGCCGCCGTTGGCATTGCCGTTGTTGTTGCTGTTGTTGCTGCTGCTACTGCTGCAACCGCCGCCGCCGCCGCCGCCGTTATTATTACCCAAGCCTAAGCCCGTGGTGGTGCCGGCGGTGCCGGTGTTGGATGACGGCGTGGTGCCGGCCGTGGTCGTAGCCGCCGCCGGGCTCGTGTCCAGCGCGAGAAAGTCCTGCTGCAGCCGCACGCCCATCGCAGTGTTAGCGTCGTTACGCAGGGTCAGTACGTCAATGCCCTTCTCCACCTCCCAGATGTGCATCCACAGGTTCTTAGCGGGGCCGTACTGCTCCGGTTGGTACCAACCGATGGTCGGATCCATTAAATTGGCGCCGTGGGACGGGAGAAACCGTCGGCGGTCTCCTCCTTCCGTGCCCTCGTACGTTTGCGAGTGTGTATATATATATATGTATATATATATATATAAATATATACTGTGTGTGTATATATATATATACGTGTGTGTGTGTGTGTGTGGTATATGTATGAATGTGTGTGTGCGTGCGTGCGGTCGGTCGCGCGTTCTCGACGCCGTGCGTGCGTACGGGCGGGCGCACCACGCACCACGTCGCGTGTCACTCCCCTTCAACGTCGCGCGCGTCTTTATCCGTTTATGTCACCCTTTTTACCTCGTATATGTATCACTCTGAACCGAGCCGTCGACACTTGTCGCGATATCGCGCACGTCGTGTAATATCCCGGTCCGTCGGTCGGACCGTAACCTGTGCTAGACACTAAACTAAACGCGAGATATTCATACACGGCGCAGGAACGGGTCGAGGGACACGACCACGAGCCGAGCCC
Source organism: Cataglyphis livida (assembly GCA_039654365.1). NCBI lineage: Eukaryota > Metazoa > Arthropoda > Insecta > Hymenoptera > Formicidae > Cataglyphis > Cataglyphis livida. The sequence goes on from JBCEZV010000092.1 coordinate 8,448,180, forward strand.
GAGATTCGCCGACGGTGCCCGATTAAGGGGGTGATTCCTAGCGAGATATCGCGAGATTCTGCGCGACGCTCCGTGAAACCCGTGCCCAGTTGTTGTTGCTCCAGTTCGATTCGCCCGTGAAAATGCGCCCATCGCCGGGATCTTTTCGCGAGAGTTCCAGGACAATCTCGGGATCAATCGACCCTTCTCTGGAAGCGAAATATAATCGCGCGAGAAGAGGGATTCAACTCCTTTCAACTTGCATCCTTTACGCCTGCATTTTCTGTCGCAATTTTTCTCCTCTCCTATGTCTGAAGGTATACTTGTTTCATTTTTACGCGTTAAGAGCAACAGATTCTTTTTTTTTTCAAAAGCTTTTCAAATAAATTTCCACGGATATGTAGAATATAAAAAAATTGATTTGATCTAATTAATAGAATTCTATATCGCTATATGTTATGATAAACGTATTATAGTGATTAATCAATTTTTTTTTCGTAATATATATGTATGCTTAATAATTGACAGCGATATCATCTTTTAGATGATATCAATTTTTGAAAAAGGGCGTTATCTCAAATATCGCGTTTCATCCATTCGCGAATAAAGATCGTTATCGCATATAATTCGCCAATTTGGCGAAACTCGCATATAAATATCGGTTTCAATTTTCCCAATAACTGCAATTCGAGTCGAGAATGCTTGAAAATAACGTGAAAATAATATACGCTTTTTCATAATTACAATTGTGTTATTTGAATAATTGTCATTTATTATAACTTGCCGCTCGACACATGTCTGGACAAGCCAGTATATAAAGCAAAGTTTTCGGAGCGCGATCAATGATATGAATTTTTTTTCAGTTGGCAGAATTGCGTTGCTTCATGCGCGTATCGTTATGCAATTTATAACATGTATAGTACACCATTTTCAAGAATTTATAAGATTTATTTATTTAGCAACGCATTATGTACATTTTTTTAAATTTTTTCTCTTTGACATATATATCTAAATATATATATAAATATATATAATATCCTTTTGAATGTACGTACAATTTGCGACACTTTCGCAGTCCATCTTCAGTAGAAAATGTACATGCAACATAGGCAACTAAAAGGAACAGACCCAAAAGATGCAAAATGACATATATTTGCAATGTCGAGTTAGATGTAGATACAATATAAGCAAGGTTGAATGAATTATATATGTGATCTCACGTTTTGACATATAAGAGAGACATTCGAGTTATGTATACATTTTTGATAGATCAGATGAGGAGAAGCATTTCGCGTGAACCTTTCTCGTCGAGACGAGTAACAATCCGTTACACATGATGTTAAAGCTGAATAAATTCATGTGTAAGATTACACGCGGATTCGTGCAATGTGCGTGTGTGACATACTGTGTGTACGAATATGTAGGAGATATCGTTGTGGTATGTGTTTATATATATAGTGTGATATATTTTTTAAGAATTTACGTCGAAATATTGTTAAAGTTTCTGATATTTCTTTTCTTTTCTTTTCCTTTTTTCTTTGTTGAAAGATTTTTTTCTAATTGTAAGTTCTATAGTTTGAAAATTTTTTCTATATAATGAAAAATCAAAAATTAACGCATCATATTATTATTCGTCTTGAAACAAAAGATTCGATTGTATAGGTTTTATAAAAGCGAGAGACTAAAAAATAATATGCAGTAAATTTACTTTTTACAAATAAAATATCATATTGCCACACGTAATTTCGTATATATTTTATATAACAAAATATTTATAAAATCTATCAATTTATATATCAATTTATACAAGGAATAATGTGTGAAATAAATATGCTGCATACATGTCAATAATTACAGTGCAATGGTCCATCCATGGAACCTACATTATATACTAATGATGTATTAATTATGGAACGAATATCGGTTAGATTACAAAGGCTCAAAAAAGGCGACATTGTCATTTCTAAATGTCCTACCAATCCGAAGCAAAATATATGCAAGCGAATTGTAGGCTTGCCCGGCGACAAGATAAGGAATGGTTTGAATATAACGACGGTAAATAATTATATTAAATAATAATTATATACTTATGTAATAATATTATAAATCATAATTTATAAATAACTAATTATTGTATGTACTGATTATATATATATATTTCTTTTCAGATACCTTATGGATATGTTTGGTTAGAAGGTGATAACAGTAATAATTCTACAGATTCAAGAGTATATGGACCAGTACCTCACGCATTGTTACGTGGACGAGCTTTATGTAAAATATTTCCCTTGAGAGAGATAACTATGTTTACAACAAAATGCGTAACCTAAATTAATTATATATTAGAGATATATTTTCATCAAGTAAGAATTATGGAAAAATAATCACGGAACAATTCTTAGGTTAGTTTAGGTTAACTTAAAGTAAGAGAAAACAAAGTTCTTATGTTTATGTAATTAAATTTATGTAATGTTATATATAGATTTGAGGTGTATTTACGTGTGTTTTTCATAATCCTTTCAAAAAAATATAGTCATATTTGTTTTAATTATAAATATTTTATATTAAGTATTTTCTATATACTTGGTGTCATATGACAAATAATAGATTATTTCTGCAATAAGATAATTACATAACTTAAAATCAGGCATGTAGAAAGATACAAGTAAATGATAAACAACATTTTTTTAGCGGCTTTTATCCGTAACGTTGGAGGTCGGTTAAAGTCAACGAGTATGATAGAACACACATACAAACCGGTAATATAAGCAGTTTCTATATGTGATTAGTAAAGTCGAGTGTGGCGTGACAAGTACTTCGATTTTGCGACGGTATGAATATATTTATCTCTTTTTACTTTAAAGGGCTTTTTAAAGAAATCATCAAATTTCTTTCGTCGTAATAAAAGATTTGAAAAATGTGTTTCTATGAAGGACTAAAAATTATAAAAATTAGGTTAAGCTACAAAATTAGACAATTTAAAGATAAACGAAAATACCGACAGAATATTGATAAAAACAGACAATAATAATCATTATAAATAGGACAATTTCAAATCTAGATGCGTAAAAAAAGAGAAAATGATGTTAAATTAATTAAAAGTGGCATAAAGTATATATTTTTTTCATATCCACATGATATCGAAAATTTAAATTCGGCAAAATTAATATCGATATTATATCAAAATAACTGAAATTCGAATTAAGAATATTTAAAAATATTTACAAATATTGAATTACATAGAAAAAAAATTATTTTTATGGTTATTTAATTGTTTATATATTGATCTTTGTTATTACGCATCTGCGATTTATCTGCGCATTTATCTAATGCTGCAAAAAAATACATATTGCTAGAGAGATAACTTGTTTAAATATCAATTTTTTTGTTTTGTTTTCTTTTAATTTTATTTGATTTTATGATATAAAAGAGTTATTATATATATTTTTATTTATAATTAGAAAAAATTAAAAATTTTTTTGACACTACGTTTTCTTAAAAAATTTCACCACCAAAAGATTATTTTCGGAAAACGACATATTTCTTTCTCACACACATATTAATTTCCATAGAAATAACATATTACATCACATTATTGCTAATTTTTTAATATACTCTAAAATTTTCAATATCATCTTTTCCTCAAATTTTATGGAAGAAAAGTGACAGAGCGCAAGAGAATAAATTTTTATTTTTACTAGATCGAGAGATACGCATACATTTGAAAGAATTGATATCTCATATATGTAGTGTATACATTAGTTTAAAAAATTAACAGTTTCTTTATACTCGGATTTAGATGGCTACTTTACGATGGGGCATTGCTAGCGCGGGGAAGATCGCGCACGATTTCACATTGGCGTTGCGTACTTTGCCGGCGAACGAGCACGAGATCATCGCCGTCGCGGCGCGACAATTGTCGCGCGCGCAAGATTTTGCGAATTTTCACAAAATCCAGAAGGCCTATGATGATTACGAGAAATTGGCTTTGGATGAAGATATTGGTATATCGAACGCACAATAATACCTTTCGCTTTCATTAAAAATATTAATAAGAACTCATATTCTATGGATCCATCGGTGCAAGAGAATTTCCATCTAAATTTTAATATAAAGTCTAGATAGAAATGTTTAAAGTATAATATTATGTATAAAGATGAACATATGTCAAGAATAATTTTGTTGCGAGGAAAAATATTTATATCTTGTTTTTTTTTTTAAAGACATTGTATACATTGGTGTGATCCATCCTCAACATTTCGATATCGCGATGCTGATGCTGCAACATGGCAAGCACGTTCTGTGTGAAAAGCCATTGACATTGAATTTGAAACAGACTACAGAATTGATCAATTGTGCAAGACGCAAGAAGTTGTTTTTGATGGAGGCTGTATGGAGCCGTTGCTTCCCCGTGTACGACGCTATCAGGAAGGAACTCGCATCTGGCAATATCGGTGACATTTATCAAGTGATCGTGTCTTTTGGTTTTGAAATGCCTAACATAGATCGAATAAGGTTTGTATAATATAATTTATTAAGTTAAAATATAAAAAAAGAAAAATAAAAAAGACGACGGTTGTCTAAAAGATGGAAATAATTAATTTGTTTAGGCTGTTTGTCTCTGAATTAATTAATCAAAAATAAATTTTGTATGATGCGTTTCAGTAAAAAGGAACTGGGCGGCGGCACAGTTATGGATCTTGGCATTTATTGTTTGCAATTTGCTTGTTTGGCTTATAACAATGAGATGCCAGAGAGTATAAAAGCCTCTGGTATTTTAAACGAGAATGGTGTCGATATGTCCATGTCCGCTACCTTGCTTTACAAAGGAGATCGTACTGCGACTGTTATGACACAGGCATTAGTCAATTTACCAAATGAAGCGTATATCTGCGGCACCAAAGGTATGATAAAAGTGCCGAGTTTCTGGTGTCCAACAACAGTCGATCTACCGAGTGGCAAATTAAACTTTTCGCTACCCGAATTAAATGAAAAGACTAACTTTATAAATTCTGCCGGACTTTCCTATGAAGCGGCTGAAGCTCGCGCGTGTATTCTAAAAGGTAAATATTTTGCAATATGTTTCTTTTGTGAAATTTATAAATTATAAAAATAAATTATAATATAAGTTGCTATATAAGTATGCTATATAAGTATAAGTTTTTCTATAATAATTAAAATTTACTTATGTACTGACTGATTTAATATAAAATATTTTTGTCTGTATAGGTTTGATAGAAAGTCCGAAAATGACGCACGATACATCTTTATTACTAGCGAAATTAGAAGATGAAATACGTAAGCAATTGGGTGTTGTATATCCTCAAGATGCTTAAAAAATTATGTACATTTTTTACAAATAAAATATATGTAAAATATGTGCATATATAATTTAATATATTATATTATACATACACATTATATTATATATGATATATATATAATAATATATAAATACAAGATTTTTATGATTGCAATATATATATATATATATATCAATTATCTTTCCTATCCAAATAATTTTTTTCATGTGCATCAAATACACACATACATAAATGCCATTACAAAAAAATTAAATAAAATTTATGTAAAATATTAATATGAAAATTTAATCTTTAAAAATATACTTCTATTTTGCTTTGTATTTGCATATCTACAATTTTCAGTTTTTTAATCGTTCTTTGTATAACTTCTGAATTTATTGCACGAATTATAACAAAAATTTATTAACATGGTCAAATATTTTCAGGCATTTATATACGTTACATAGCGCATGCGTAAAAAGTCTCTTTAATCACACTACTGCACACAACACACATCACACATGTGATTTTTGACACATATCATTACGGTGACTGGTTGTGAAAAGGAAACTGATACACTGATTATTAATTTGCGTCATAATTAAAGAAAGAAATTCACTATTGAGATGTATGAAAGTACTCGCGTGTCACCGCGAGTATTCACAGCGATACAAAATGTTGATATTAAGGAGCTATCACTGTGTTCGCATAAGGAAATCAGGCCCATCTTACCATGTTTGGTTAGAATGAGCCTCATCTCGCCGCTTGATATAACGAAAGAATGCGTGGAAGGTAGAAAACAAGTTCTGACGATATTGTCGGGCATTGAATCCGTCAATTCTATCATTGCCCTCTTATCTATTGATTTCCACGCTCTAGAAACCGATGTCCGACAGGAGCAGCAGTTGAGGTTAAGATTTATATATATTTGACTTTATTATTATATTTTTACACATCAAAGAGAGATAAAATTTTGTTATAGAAACGTTTTTCTATTTAATTTTTTTCTTTTTAAAATAATTTTAAGGTTTATTGTCTTTAATATATAACTTTTATATATAATAGGAATAATATTACATATATAATTGTTTATCTTTTTCAGACAAAAACTTGGCAGTGTACAGCGAGATAGTGTACTGGCACAATCATTATCAAGTGGGCTGGCTTTAGAGTTTGAACGTAGTGAATCCATTCGTAGGATTAGACTAGTACTTAGCGAGATTCTGTTTATAGCGTCTCAGATACAGGAATTGCAAAAGAATCAGGAGTTTCAGATCAAGCAGTCGGATCTGTTTGACAATGCAGTCTATATGGAAGAAATAAGTTATGTCATCTGCATAGCACTTGCCGAATTGCCAACATTGCTATCCATTCTCGATATTGCGGAGACTCTGCTGCATGTCAAGCATGGTCCAGATATCATCTGCTGGATTGTTGCCAATAGTCCGGACAGTTTTTCGGAGGTGTGCGCACACTTAATTGCTAACGGAGAGCGACAGGAGGAATCTGCATTAGGTAGGATTAGGACACAAGCCATCACGATGCTATGTCAGATGAATCCGAGTCAAGCCTTGGCGGTCAGAGCGAAATGCGTAGAATTATGCAGGATGCCTGCTCTGGCTATCACTCTAAGTTTAGAACACGAGAACGCGAACAGCTCGCAGCCCGAAAGTGACGTCGTTGCCTTTGTATCTGGCTTATTACTAGGCAGCGATCAACAAGTACGTTCGTGGATTGCGATGTTCATCCGAAATGGCCAGAAGCGCAAGTGGGAATCTCAGACGGCCTTGCAATCGTTACGGGAGGAATTGCTCAAACGATTGCAAACAATTGCTTCTCAGAGTACGGACAGTCAATTAGCAGAATCGCAAGTCGTGCAAGCAAGTGCGTTGCTGAGACTTTATTGCGCTCTGAGAGGTATTGGAGGCATCAAGTTTCAGGATGACGAGGTAGCGATGATTGTACAATTACTAACATCGCATCCGCCGCCATCGCCGGCTGGTGTCAGATTTGTTTCCCTCGGTTTGTGCATGTTGATAGCTTGTCCTTCGCTGATCGGACATCATAATCTAGAAAAACGCAGTATCGAGTGGGTGCAGTGGCTAGTACGCGAGGAAGCCTATTTCGAGAGCGCGAGCGGCGTTACGGCCAGTTTTGGTGAGATGCTGCTGTTGATGGCGATACACTTTCACAGCAATCAGCTGTCGGCAATTTGCGAGCTAGTTTGTGCTACTCTCGGCATGAAAATACCCATCAGGCCGAACAATCTCACACGGATCAAACAGATCTTCATGCAGGAAATCTTTACCGAACAGGTCGTTACCGCTCACGCCGTCAAAGTGCCGGTCACGGCGAATCTGAATGCTAATATTCCTGGGTTTCTGCCGGTTCATTGTATCCATCAATTGCTAAAATCACGGGCATTCGCAAAACACCGAGTACCCATCAAGAATTGGATATATCGACAAATATGTGCCAGCGTGCCTCCGCTGCATCCGGTTCTACCGGCTCTGGTGGAGGTCTACGTGAATTCAATCCTAGTAACAAACAACAAAACGTCCGAGCATACGAATAAGCCTATCACTGAGAATGAAATTCGCCGGGTGTTTCAGAATAGCGTGTTTGGAGCAAATTTTGATTTTAAGAAGAATTCCGTCAACATTATGCAAGTAGATATTGATGTGGACCATAACACTTCAAAACCTTCGCTCACGTCTCAGTTACTGCTACTGTATTATCTCTTGCTATATGAGGATGTGAGATTGTCCAACATGCATACCTTCATATCGCAAGGCCGAAAGCTTAAGTCGTACTCGACAGAATTTTTATCCGAATTACCAATTAAATATTTATTACAATTAGTTCAACGGGATCAAATGAATTACGCCAGTCTATTTTCGCCACTTCTTCGGTTATTAGCCATTCACTTCCCGCATCTATCCTTGGTGGACGACTGGCTCGACGATGAGATGATCAATATAGATTCTCCCATCGCGAGTTACGAGAATACGAAGATCAGCGACATCGCGATCGTCGAGGCATTTAGTCATATTAAAACTTGTCCTTCGAGGACAGGAAGATTATTGAGACAATTGATGGCGATGAAACCGACTGAGATTTGGCCTCATGCTGAACTGATCATACATTATTTTAAAGATATTCTTAATGAACAAGTTCCTAGATATATACAAGGTATATGCATTATTTTAATAATTATTTAATAACTTCAATTATTTAATGAATGTACCTCAAGAGAGCTTTCTCTAGTTGTTTTTTATTAATGTACATTTCAATTAATAATTAACATTATTAATTATCATTATTAATATAATATTGTATATAAACACATTTAAATTTTATTATTTATTAAAAACTTGAAACTTTTAAATTTCAGAACTTTACAAACAAGTGTGGCTCAGGCTTAATACTGTGTTACCGCGCTGTTTATGGGTTCTTTCCATAAACGCGCTATTAATAGAAAATTTAATAGTAAAAAATGTTTTCTTAACACAAGACAATATCGTATTAGATCCGTTACAAGTACTGAGATGCGATACGAGAGTTTTTAGATGCGCGCCGATTTTATCTGTGATTCTTAGGTAAATTGAAATATGTCATTTTCGTGATTTTAAATAAAAGCTAAAAATAAAAGTTACATTTGAAATTATTTTTATAATAAAAATATTCAAATTATATTTAATAGGATTTTGCAAGCCACATTGGCCGCATCGCGATCTCAGTTATCAAGGCACATGCAAGACAAGCCTTTGACCGAGAAAATCGGGCAATTGACGAGCGAAACAGAGAGAGAAGATTTGAGAATGGCTTTGGTGGCCGGTCAGGAAAGTGCGGCGGTGCAAATTTTATTAGAAGCATGTTTAGAAATGCCAGAAGACAGAAATACTCCTGGACAAATGTGGTCACTTCGAGAAATACGGAGTGTTGTATGCTCGTACTTACATCAAGTCTTCATAGCCGATCCGTCTCTGGCTAAATTGGTTCACTTTCAGGTATATGTCCGTAATACAATAAATTTTATATAATATAAATAATATTTTAATAATATAATGTATGTGTGATATATAATACATATCACACATTATATGTAATACATATCACACATACATGATCTATCTATTATATCATTACATATCTCAATCAAGATTATTTAAATCTACTAGAATTAATTATTTGTAATTAATTCTCTAGTACAATTATTACACTGAATATCCTTTATTTGTAGGGCTATCCACGCGAATTATTACCGATCACGGTTTCCGGAATTCCATCCATGCACATATGTCTCGATTGGATTCCGGAATTGTTATCGCAGCCCGAGCCGGAAAAACAAGTATTTGCGGTTGATTTGGCTTCGCATCTGGCAATTCAATATGCTCTACCGAAGGCGTTGAGCGTTTGCCGATTGGCGATCAATACTTTGATAACACTATTAGGTGTGTTATCCGCCAAAGATCGATTCGTTCTTTTTATGCCGGTGTTATCCTCATTGACGCGAATATGCTTGGCATTTCCTCCGTTGGCCGAGGACACCACGGGTTTATTGCTTCAACTTGGCAGAGTCAGTTCGGCACAGGCAGCTCTAGGCGACAGAATGACAAATTTGTTGTGTCAAGAAGTGAACGCGACGTTTTGTACTCTGTTGCAGAAGGCAATATTGCAATCACGAGTTTACTAAAACGCGACTTAATATAGTAACAAAATTGCGTGTTTCGAGAGTTCTAAAATGTATATTATGTATATATATATTTATATAATATAAATTATCTTTTATTTTCTTCAACATGGATCTTGTTAAGCGACTGTCAACTTTGTGATCTATTTTTTGAGTCTTGTATGGATTAGAGATATCTTTGATATATGTACGGCGTTAATAGAATTATAACGCATATTCTCGTGATCGCACGTATAACATGATTATGTTAATTAAATGATAATTAAATCAAAGATATGTACAAAATATTGTTACCATACATGGCAATTTTAATGATAATCTTTTTTATATATAAAAATGCTTTTTATATGTATATTTTGATCTTAAAAATAAATATAGAAAATTATATTGAGTCAGTATATATATAAATTTTATATATATATACATACATACATATATATATATATATATATATATATACATATATATGTGTGTGTGTGTGTGTGTAATAATAAAGAAAGACATTTTAGGGATACACTATCACATATTTACAAGATTTATTACATACTTAAAACACAGGATATATTTTATATAATTCTTTCTACTTGTTCTTTCATGCCTACAATAGTTTGTCATGTTTTGAGCACTGATCTTTTTTTCCTAAATTATAAACTTCAAGTAGAGATTATTGTATTATATTACCTTCTTTATACGAAACATAATTATTGAAACTCATCTGAATGATATCATTACATAAAGGATTTATGTATGTGTTTTATGCAATATAATCTACATATTATGAATGTACATCCGTTTTGGACATATTACACATATTCAGATGAAGCATTTGTTAACATATAAAGCTAAAAATGAGTCTGTTTATTCTAAAGAATTTAACATCAAGAGTTGTTTCAGTACTTTGGTTTGACTCGTCTCTCTGATTTCACCAGCTAAAAACATCTCGTCCACAACAGTGTACACCTAAAACAATTATTATCATTATAAATAGTAAAAAACAAATAATACAATCGAAATAAATCAAATAATATATAAAATTTCATATTAGTTACAATAAAAATTATTAATTTATAAATTTATAAATTTCATTAAATTAATTATAAAAATAATATTAATATAAGAACACTTTCAAAAAGAAAAATACCTTGTAAAAATTAAAAACTAAATCCAATTCGCATACATTATGAAAGTATTCGTTTAACACCTCTACAAAATTATGAATCGCTTCCAAGTAACAGAGATTATTATCGTTAACATCGACGCAAATGCAGAAATATAAACCTGCATACCGCCTATACACTATCTTGAAATTGCGAAACTGAAACATATATATTTATTTTGTACATATAGTGACTATATAATTCACATGTAGCACAAGAAGGCACTATCTTGTCCAACTCACTTCAACAAAGTTTGTGTGTTTTGCATCTCTGACAGTAACAACTGCATGAACTTCTTCTATTAACTTTTGTTTTTCATCATCATCGAAATTCATGTACCATTTTGCTAATCTAGTCTTACCTGCTCTATTTTGTATAAGGATGAAACGTATCTGTAAAAATGTATAAAGTTTAAAGTACTTATTTATCCTTATCATTTAGATATTTCAATTCAATTGTTAGTATCATTATCACCGTGAATGTAAGATAATTATCAAAAATGTATTTCCTTATTATTTAATAAAAGGGATTTTTATGCGATATAAAAACACACTTTCTAATCTATCAAATTTTTATAATCAATTATCACATCCGAATTTAATTCAAGTATGTATGGTCTGTCAACCACCTGACAGAAATCGAAACGTTAATTGAGATGGCATTTTGGAGCATATTTTTTTCTATATATTTATTCGTACTCTTATCACTAATAAAGGATATTGATTTGTTTTGTAATTATATATTTCACATACCATCTTCGAAATCGATTAATTCGTCACTTGGCGTAATAATTTCTTTATGAAATTTTTGTAAACATAAGATTCTATCAATTCCCCGCCCACTGAACACGAACGTAGCGGTAACTTACGAATTGCGAGAAGGATTCGTCTTGAGATTGTAACGCTTTTCTTATAATCTATTGCAACTGCAAGCCATACGTTGCTCTGCCGATATATCAAAACACTGAATTATAAACTATCGATAATTAAGAGATGGAATTTACTAATCTCATGAAAACTTAAATAATTATATAATTTTTACAAAATTATCAATAGAAACAGCAGACAGATTAAAATTCCGAGAATTTTAAAAACTTCTAGAATTCTTTAGCTTGCGAAGATATTTCCGATAATCAAATATAATTATGAAAAAAAGAACAGGATAGATTGCTTGAAACTTGTATTTCATAATCGAAAAATACACAATAATTTATATTGCTTATTCCCGGCAAGTAAAGCAACTTAAAAGCTATGATGGACGAGTCACTTCTTTTTCTTTGTTGTTTATAATATTCTGTTGTATAATGTTATTTTATCGCAATACGTTGTGCTATCTGCAATTTGCAATGGAAAATATAATACATGGCGCAATATGTCTTTTTTTCAGTTTTTGCATATTCACATTTTAAACATAACAGTTTTTACATTTTAAATCGCTGTGTATAATAATAAGCGCAATAATATAATAATATGAATAATATAATAATATAATTATATGTATATGTGATCCATGAAAAGAAATGGATTCAAAATTGCTAATTTGAAAAATAAAATTTCGATTGTTTAAAATTTTTTCATTGCACAATTCATCATATACGTACTTTATTGTCAGTGCGCAATAAAATAAATCAAAAAGTAAAAATTTATCGCGTCGACTACTTTTACTCAATCGCGTCAGGTCTTGGATAAAGTAAAGTAACATAAAGGAATTTATCGTGGTCAGTCAGTCAATCGGCGGACTTCTTATCGTCACTATTATCCGGGAAATAAGCGTCACAATATCGTAGAAATGAAGGGAAGAGCAGGGATAAATTATTCACCTCTTTGGAGATTCAAACTCTCTTTCTTCTTTATCTGAAAAAGGCTAATTAATATTTAAATAATAAGAAAGTAAAAAAATAAATTAATAAGAGAAAATTTAAATCAAAGGGAAAGAGATATGCAGAAATATCTGGCAATTTTTTAATAAGTAATTATTTAATTAAAATTTTTGAATTATAAAAAAAGAATAGATAAAAGAATTTATTTTTTAAAATTATAAAATTCCTAATTTTCGATAGGATAAAAAATGATTTAAAAATTTTTTATCTTATTCTATTTTTTTTTCACAGTTTTCTCTTTCTATTTTATTTTTTTTGTTTTAGTGGAACTAGATAATTAAATTCTATAATATAGTTTAAAATATATATTTTAGAGAGTAAATTCTCTTTTTTATTCCAACACATATACAACTCGACATTCGATTATATCGCTACAATATAGAAAAATAAGAATTTTATCAAGAATGAAGAATAATAGATTTTAAATATTCTCTTAAATCAATTATTTGCTTTAATCAATTTCAGTTTCAATTTAAAATTAATCTTGAATTAATTCTAATTTTGAATAATATATAAAACGATTTTCCTGAATAAATCATCTTTGATCCCATTACTTTTTTGCAGGTGACGATCAGTTCACTGTCCGCCGGTGCTGAAAAGGATCGGGAGAGAGAGAGAGAAAGAGAGAGAGAGAAAGAGAGAGAGAGAGAGAGAGATTTCTCCATTGTTAATTCTCCGTCGTCGGATGGGTTGTTTTTAGTCTATCCAATTTGTCGGCAGCGATTGCGCGCCCAACTTTCCGCTCATTATCGGACAGAGAGAGCAGCAGCAACAGCAGCAGCAATCGTCGATTCCTCGAAGGAGGAACGACCCGAATGACCGAGTTGCGCGACAGATATCAAATATTAATTTCGCCAAGCGCAGCACGCGGTATTTGCATTTAATTACTGCGGTTTGCGCAAACCGTGCCATCTCGCTCTCCCTGTGCCTCCTCCTCTTTTTTCCGCGCCGGCTCCTTTCTTATTCTGTCCCGCTCCAATTATATCCCTTTCTTTCTCATCCGGAGCAAACCACTCTCTCATGCCGCTGTGTTCATCCGTAATTACTCGAAGAGAATTAATGTTACGTAAGGATAAATCAGAGATCTTCGATGGAGCTTTTGATATGCTCGAGTGTCTTATATCAGACATTCGCTATAAGATCTTGATAAAAGTAAAACCACTTTCGGTTAATTTTATATATGTCGGATGGCAAAGAAATATGCACACACTTTCTACACGATGAATGACCACTCGCGCATTCTTTATTCATTTGTCATAAATATGTATTATTATTGGCCTCGTGTAAAAAAAAAAAAAAAAAAAAAAAACGCAAAGAATAATTAAAAAGAATAAAATAACATATATGTAAGATTACATTTTTAATTAGCAAGGAGAAAGAATTAGCAAATTTTTCTTTTCTCACTTAAGTATAGAGAAAATTAATATCTAAAGTATAGAGAAAAAGTATAGAGAAAATTAATATCTAAAAATTAATTGTTCTTACAATTCATCTTTCAATTTTCTTCAATAATCGCTATACAATTTATAAATATCTAAGAAGAAAAATATATATATATATATATATATAAAAAGTGAAAAATCTCTTCGAATTTATATATATA
>JBCEZV010000092.1:8499373-8513779 GCA_039654365.1 Cataglyphis livida
ATATATAAATTAATGTATATAAATAATATATAAATTAATTTTATGTATAATAAAGCTTTAATATTTAAAAATCTAATGAAAACATAACTAATCCAAAGGAAAAACCTTTATCTTTTACAAAAAAATGTGTATGTGTGTAAATTAATTGTTGCATAATACATACACATTTCTTTAAAAAAAAAAACACACAATAAGTTTCTACTAATAAAAAAAATAAAATTTTTGATTTAAAATTTCAATATGTAAATTCTAACAAAAATAATACGCGGATATTTCATCTTAAAATATGATAGCAAATTATCGCTTTAAAACAAACAACATAATAATTTTGACTTTTTAACATGTCAAAATTATGTCGAAGAGAAACATTTTATTAATAAGTCTCATAAGCACACAAAGGATTAATGTCGTCGCTATCAATCATACACACGAATAGCGATCTAACCTCAAAGTGGTGACGACAGTAAACAAAAAGCCTGACATGGATGGAAAAATGATTGAGACACTTGAGAGTAAGGAAGTAAAATATACCGCGAGAGAAATAAATAAAATCGCGCGACGAGTATCGAGCTGTCAAACAGCTGTCAAACCGGCCGGCTACATCGCCAGAATCCGCGTGCGCGCAAAATTGTACGATAAGGATCTGTGGCGCGTGTCTTTTGCGGAGGTTAGGATCGACGTGATTTCACATTTGCAAAAAAAAGCATATTTCAACACTTTCTCAACATTTGTACGAATGTTACCACTTGACTCGAACACATACCCAAGCAATTTCAAGACTGAAAATGTATGTACGGTTTTTCCGTTTTCTTTTCGACCACACCAACTCACGGAATAATAGCAATTAGTAATATACGGACGACGAATTCAGTAGGATGTAGCCGTAGAATCTGGAATCTGGGATTCAGACTAGACAGATCTTTTATGATATGTATAAAGGCTAATATCACATTTATACGATAAAATATTTGTCGGACGTATCGATTGGCTGTCAAATAGGGAATTCTTAGACTCTTGATAGAGATTTTAGTAATTTTTTATTCAATAATCAATTAATATCCCCGAAAAACTCATATAACAAACGTAATAATATTCTAAAGATCATTTTTTTTTTAAATAAATTAATGGCGTTTTCGAATGTAGCAAGTGTAATCACTGTGAGAGCGATTAATGATGTCATTGCATTTTCTTTACCAATAAAAAATTTGAATTCTTAGTAAATATAGTGATTAATTGATTTGGATTTTTCACAAAAAACACTTTCGTCCGTAGACAGCAGCCATATTACATATTTCGCTCCTATCTTCTTTTTTCCCTTAAAATTATAAATCTCCATATACTTAGCAGATAAATTTGGTAATTTTTATTTTTTATTATTGTAATCGTTGGGGAATCATTTGGGCAAATTTAGGAATAAATTCTCATAGTTTAGGAAATAATAATTTGTTTATAATAAATGAAAATTAATTGAGCGTATAGTTAGCAAACATAATTTTAAAAAAATAATTAAAAAAAAATTCTTTTTTTATTTTAATCAACATGAAATCATTTGGGAAACACGTCTGTAATGTTTTTAACGTTTAAGAAATAATAGTTTTTATTTTATAATAATTAATTTTCTATCAGCTAATAATCCAGAACCGGATACATAAGGTCAAATATACAAAGCTAAATGGATAGAATCCGATATAATTCACATTGTTAATTGGTCAGTTGTTGCACTAGACTTCTGATTGGTCAATCGTATTTGGTCCATTTTCTTAAGGTACCTTTTCACGCTGATGCTCAACGTTCATTTTTAGGTTGAGTTTGGGGAGCACGCTCATAGCGCTAAAAGCGTGCTCCCCGAATCCAGCCAAAATAGAGCTCCAAAATTTGCCGGTCAACATTTACTTTTACATTTTTTTTTTTTTATAAATTGTTTGGTCGATTGTTGGCTTAATTACAACGTTTGTTGGTTAATATTTTTTTTGAAAATAAAATTTTGTGTGAAGTTAGCCGGAAAGATATTAAGGGGGGGGGAAGGCTTCATTTCTAAATGAAGCTCCTCAATTGATCAATAATTGATATTTAATTATTAATAATGATTATTAAAATCATAAATAAAACTAATTAACAAACTTATACAAAAAATTGTATATTGTTTTTTTTTTAATGAATAAATATTCTTGGTTAATAAACAGGCATTGATTATATTTAATTTTTGGTTTTATACTTATACTATTCAGTCTTATTTTGTGTATTATAAAATGTGAACAAAATAAAATAATATGTCATTCAAACTTTGAGAATTAATATCCAAACTTAAAATTTTAATAAATTAAAATAAACTAATTAATATAAAATAAACAATAATATAGAATAAACTAATTAATATAAAAAAACTTTCAATGTTTAAAAGAATAACGCATAATTTTGTTTTCATGTGCGTTGCCGGTCTATCCCTTCCACACTAGGAGCTCCCACTAAGTACCCTATTTCGTTTCAGAGTACGTTCGCTTTGGACGCTCACGCGCTATAAGTGCTCATACTTATAAGAGCTATTTTCAACTTTCTATTCGCTGCTTAAGAGCTTAGAATTGCAAACAAAAGTCGTTCCTTTTGGGTGCGTGAATGTAATAAATAAATAAAATAAGCAGTGCGAGCTTGCCAAGGTAGAGGAAGATGATAGAGAAAGAAATTATTTTGTTTTCTAATTTTAATGTTATTTGAAATATTTTTCGATGATAAAGATATAATATAGAATTAAAAAATATTATATTTTTTAATTAATATTATGCCGTTACTAAAATACTATATTTTATTAATATTTATACTAATATATTTTATTAGTTGCAGCGTTTTGAATATCAATTCAAATTTTTGGTACGTTCATTTTTCATTTGCGTTTGATGCGTTTTAATGCTCACGTGATGTAAGCGCTCACGCTTTTACTGCCCTACCTCGATGAAATAAGCGTTTGTGAGTACGAGTTATGACTTCACAGTGACGTCATAAATGTTTTTATAAGCGCTTATAACTCCAAAGGAAACAGCGTAAGCAATGCTTATAAGCGCTATAAGCGTGTAAGCGTTCAAATGGAACGCACCCTCAATCTGAATCCGTTCCGAATTACGCAAGAAACACATAGACTGTATAAACGCATCAGACGCATCAACAGCTTCAAGTCGAAATAGAAGTCAATGTGCCGGGACAAGTACTAGAATTCAGCACGGTTAATACAATTAAGGGAATTTTCAGCGCTATCAAAGCACTTTTATTGCGCGCATTGATTAAATAGAAACGACTTTCTGGAGTCTACGCGCTACTCGGAACGCACCCAAGTTTTATGGCGAAAAAGTTCATGTGAAAAGTAGCTCTATAAAGTTAGCCGGTATTCACTTTTATAATTTTTTTTTTTACAAATTATTTGTTGGTCGTTTGTTGGTGATTGTTGGCCTAATTATAATGTTTGTTGATTAATATTTTTTTTGAAAATACGAAAATAAAAGTTTGTGTGAAGTTAGCCGGAAAGATATTATTTTAAATAATCTGAAGATCCATCTCACATAGCGCAACATTATTTTTTCTAATTCTTTCTTTTCCTTCCATCCCCAATTTCTATTCCATATGATATCGCACTTTGTACCAGATATCTAAACAAAATCCACCTTCTAGTAAAATCGTCCCTGCATATCCGTTTCCCTAATCCCCATGTTTTGTTAGCTGCTATCCTATCTTTATTCCTTATATCCCTTATATGTTCGTTATAGTCACCCTTATAGTTAAACACAAAACCTATATATTTAAAAACACTAACCTCTTCAATTTCCTTCCCTTTCCCTTTCCAATTTTCTTTTTTCCCTATCTCATCTTTAAAAAACTATTTATTTAAACTATTAAACTAATTATTTTGTTTTCTCTGTACATAATATTAATTTCCTTTTATTTAAGAACCTTTTTACTGTCTGTATCATGTCTAATAATGCTTCCCTATTCTTTGCCAGAAACATCATATCGTCTGCGTATTCGAAAGATCATAATCTTTTATCTATTACCTAATTGTATACCACCTATGTTTCGCATCTCCAAATCTTTGCCTATATCTGCAATAAATTAAACAAAAGTGGACTCATCACACATCCCTGGCGTACCCCTTTCGTTGTTCTGAAGTTTTCGGAGACCTCTTCTTTTGCTCTTACCGCTACCTCCGTTTCTATATCCTTTCCAATCTCCAGATAAGTTCTGTCTCTATCTTTTTTTTTAGTATCTTCCCTCTCCAGTATCAAACGCTGTTTTTAGATCCATGAACAAAGAATAGATTCTTCCTTTCTTATTCCTTTTCTTCTTTTCTCTTTGTATTATATGATTTAACATAAAAATATTGTTTTCCTCTTCTAAATCCTGCCTGACTATCTGGTAATAGACTTTCCACTTCTTCTTCCAATCTGTTTCTCAAAAACTCCGCATAGATCTTATAGGCCGAGCACAGCAAGGATATATCTCTGTAATTACTTGTTATGTTTGAATCTTTCCTTTTGTACAGTGATACTACTATCGACATTTTCCAATCTTTAGGTATGTAATCTTCCTTCCAAATCTATCTCATAAGTTCCACTAATCCTTCTCACACTGCGCCAAACTTCCAAACCTCCATGGGTATATACCGTATACGCCAACTGCTTACTTTTTTTCTAATTTTTTTACCGCACTCCAAATCTCTTCCTCTATTTGACTTCTTGATAGATCTTCTCTTATCTTTATTGTTTCCTCATACTTTATTTTTTCTGAATTCTTCCTCTTTTCCTATTCTCCTTTCAATAATGAAATAGTTTTTCCACTCCTCTTTACTTATATTCGTAATTTTCCATTTTTTCTTTTTCCTTCTTTTATTTATAAAATTCCATACCTCTGTTGCATTCTTTAATTTCCTCAACTCTTTTACCTCTTTTTCTCTTTTTCCTTATTGTTTCTTTTCTGCAAGATCTTTCAGCTCCTTCTTTCCTTCCAGATATTTTTCTTTTCTTATTTTCTTATTTCTTTTCATTATCACCTTTTTCTTTATCATGACCTCGTGTACTATACGTTTAATTTTGCCTCAATTGTATCCTGCCTATTTGCTTCCCAAATTATCTTTTCCAAATGTTTTTTCTATACCTTAATGTAGATTCCTCATCCCAACAGATGTCCCATTTTTCTTCTTCTTTCTTCTTGTTTTCCCCTTCCTCTTCTTTTCTTCCTCCTCTTTCTCTCTCCTTATCTTCCAATATTACCAAAATCAGCATGTGATCTGAATCCACTCTGTCACCTACCTTAAATTCTATTACATCCTCATACGCTTCTTCACTACAAAAAACAATCGATTACTGTGTTACGTCTTATACCTACATATGTGAATTCCTCTTCCCAATTCCTTCCCGTCGATTTATTTAACACATGCCATCCCTTTCCCTCAGTATATTCTATTATTTCTATCTCCATTTCCTATCTTCTTGTTCTTGCTTTTTCTCTCTATTTCACCTTCCCTCTCTTCGCTTCCCCCTAGTTCATTTATTCTAATATTAAAATCATCTTCTACTATTATTCGCTTGGTCTTCTTTCTTTCTGTCCATTTCTTTATTTTCTTCTTTAAAACATTTTAATTTTATTTTAAACAGAAATAGACCTTTCTTCTCTTCTATTTCTGTAACTACATATTCTTCCTCATCTACTCTTATTATTTTATCAGCTCGCCTATCCCAATTTCTTCTTTTATAAAATATTATAAAACCTTCCTTTGCTCTACTTCTTCTTTTCCTTTCTTTTACTGCATATTTACATCCCCAAACATGTGTCTTAGGCAACTTGTCCTTCAACTTTCTCCAATTCTCCTCATCTATCCAAGTTTCACTTAAACTAATAAAATCAAAACCTTCAATATATTTCCATAAATCTAGATCTTTATTTCCCACTCCAGCTACGTTCCAAAATATGATTCTTTTGCCCTCAACTATTTTCCTCACATCTATATTCTCTTTCCATCTACCTCTGTCCCCCCTTCATTCTTCATCGTATTCTTTCTATTTAATTCTCTCTCTATCTCTTTCCACCTTTTCCAAACTTCCTTTATTTTCACTTTAGCATATACCCTACCTTCACATCTTTTCCTCTGCTTTTCTGTTCTTTAGATCATTTACCTATTTTTTCTTGTCTTTTTCTATCCTCCCATGTTAAATAGTTTTCTATGAAAATGTTTCTTCTCTTTAACCTATTTGTATTTTTCATCACCATTTTCTTGTCTTCCTCTTTACTTATTTTAGCTATTATCACAGGCCCACTTATTCTAACACTTATTATATCACAGTTTATTTTCAACCTACTCTTTGAAAATCTTTCCTATCTGTACCTATGTTGTTTATATCTATATATTTTTATAACTATATTCTTATTCCTCCTCTCTTCCCTTTCCTTATCTATTACCATCTTTCTTATCCTTTCTTATTACTTAATCTATCATCATTTATTAACGACCATACTGAGCTTTTAAAACTACTTCTCTTACTTCTATTTTCTCTACTAACTGATCCCTCCTCTTCTTCCGCTATAAATGTGTGACCCTGTTTTAAATTTTCTCTGTCTTTTATTCCAATAATCTCCTCGTGCACCCATCATTCTTTTAATTTTTCTTAACTCAGACTCTATAATGCTCTCCTCTTTGTTTTCTTTAAATGTTACCTTCCTTTTTATCTTACCTTCCTCTAATAATTTACCATTCTTGTACATTCCTTCCTTACATTCTTTCCATTTCCATTCTGCCCGGTTTTCTCGCCATCCTAACTTCTAATCTTTGGCTGAGATCAGGAAGATGCTAGAAATGCTTCGAAGCATTTGATTGACCAATCAGGACATAAAGAGCAAAGATTTCTTTATTCTGATTGGTTAATGTAATGCTTCGAAGCATTTCTAGCGTCTTCCCGACCGCAGTCATTGTCGCCTCGCTCTAAATAATATTCTATCTATTATATTTCTGCTCTTCCCTCCAATCACACCTCTTCCCTCCTATATATTCTTTTCTCTTACTTATTTTATATTTTATACACCTTTTCTTTCTCTTACTATACAATGAATATTTATTTGTATAGTACTTTCATGGACGCTACATCATACGTAATGAAAGAGAGACGAAGACGGCGTAATCATCTCTCTTTGTCTAGCGATCAGTGTACTACAATATCGAAAAGTGGATATAGCACAGACATGAATCAAAATTGAAAAATGATCGTAGCACGGAAGTGAACCAACTGGCTGTTTTATCCTGCCTGAAAATGGATTTGGCCTTGTAGTTCCAAGCTACCATAAAATGGACGTAGAGGCGCTGTTGTATGGGACCGAGAATTATCGTATGAAAAACGTTGGATGGCTGCTCTCAGGCTTCTCTCTGGTATTGCATATATGGGTTAATTCGTCCATTCGAAAACGCCACAATTGAATATGAGACGAATAATCGAATAATCGAATATTGGTTATTTTCTTACGGCTTATTACCCCTATTGTGGATCCGGACTTATATTTTGTGCGGGAGCCTTAAGCTTCTGTAAAATTCAGCCATTATTAATTAAAAGAACGAATACAATAATTTACAAATTAAATAATATGAAATAAGAGCTATGGTAACTAATAAATAATAAGATATGATAAATATTAATCACAATTTCATTAAAATTTTTAATCACAAAGTAACTTTTTCATATTCCATAGATATAATAAAAGGTAAAATAGTAGAAATAAAATTTTTAAAATCATTGAAGAAAAACTAAATGCGCAAAGTTGAGCTAAAAAGAACAAATCTCAAATTTCAAAAAATGTGCATATACATTCGAGAATCGACCGCAAAATATCGATAGCAAGTACATGTGACAGCTCGCGACATATCTCCGCATGCTCGGTCATATGATCTTCATGAGAAAAGGGGCGAGTCGTGTATGAGATCCAGTTTTAAATTTGACGTATCGATTTTTTTCATACGAACCTATCCGAGGAAAATCTCGCTGCAGAATGAAGGGATGCATATTTAACATCGACGGCGGCTATTTAGAAGGCCTGTGCCGTGGTTTCAAGTGCGGCATACTTCAACAGAGTGATTATCTGAATTTGGTTCAATGCGAGACGCTCGAAGGTATTTATTCGCGTTACTTGATTATTTTTCAATCGTTTTATTCTTTGAACCGTCTTATATAATATTTATACAATATTTAACAATGATTTTTCATATCTTTGTAACATAACATATATATATATATATATATATTTATTTATATATAAATAATGACTAAGAGAGATAAAAAATTATTTATTCGTTAAAATTTGTACTTTTGATTAATTTGTTTCTTTATTATTAATGAATTATAAACTTATTCTTTTCTTTTTGCTCAAATTAACTATTTGTACCTAGATTTGAAACTACATTTGGCTGGTACAGACTATGGCAGCTTCCTGGCAAATGAACCATCTCCACTCTCTGTTAGTGTGATCGACGACAAATTGAGGGAGAAACTGGTCGTAGAATTTCAACATATGCGCAATCATTCTGTTGAACCCTTGTCTCAATTTCTAGATTTCATCACTTATAGTTATATGATTGACAACATCATTTTGTTGATCACTGGTACTTTGCATCAAAGACCTATTTCAGAATTGATCCCAAAATGCCATCCGCTTGGTAGCTTTGAGCAAATGGAGGCAATCCATGTTGCTGCCACACCTGCCGAGTTATACAATGCTGTATTGGTAGATACACCTTTAGGTATATAAGATTTTGATTTATGTTATATTTATTATTTATATTGTTCTTTATTCTTGCACATTATATGAGAAATCACGATATATTTTCCTGAGAAATATGTAGTATTTATTTTATTATAGCACCTTTCTTTGTGGATTGCATATCTGAGCAAGATTTGGATGAGATGAATATTGAGATAATAAGAAATACGCTTTATAAAGCTTATTTAGAAGCGTTTTATAAATTTTGCAAAGAACTTGGTGGTACAACTGCAGACACTATGTGTGAAATACTTGCTGTAAGATACTCCTTTGTATTAAAATAACGTTACATGAGATAAATGACACTATTTTTCTATCTTTAGTTTGAAGCAGATAGAAGAGCGATCATTATAACTATTAATTCATTTGGAACTGAATTGGGTAAAGATGATCGTGCAAAATTATATCCACGCTGTGGACGTTTGAATCCAGATGGTCTAGCAGCCTTGGCAAGAGCCGATGATTATGAACAAGTGAAGGCTGTAGCAGAATATTATGCTGTGAGAAAAACTTTAATAATTTGAATATACATATTGATTAGAACTTTATAAAATTTATTAATAATTTTTTAAATATAAATTATTAATATTTTTAGAATTAGATAATTGTTAATTTAAATTAATTTTTTTTCATTGCGCAATGTTTAAACAGGAATATAGTGCTTTATTTGAAGGCGCAGGTAATAATCCAGGTGATAAAACCTTGGAAGACAAGTTTTTTGAGCATGAAGCAAGTATATTTATTATTTTATGTAAAAATACATACATGCAAATATTAATAATGCAATTTATATTAATATTTTTTATATTAACAATTAAATTTTTTAATTTTTTGGTATACACAGGTTCGTTTGAATGTCCATGCATTTCTGCAACAATTTCACTTTGGAGTATTCTATAGTTACTTGAAATTGAAGGAACAAGAGTGTCGCAATATTGTATGGATCGCAGAATGTGTTGCTCAAAAGCATCGTGCCAAAATAGACAATTATATTCCTATATTTTAAATTAATTGAACATATTAAACATTGCAATAATGTTAATTACATTTACTTCTGCAACAAGGATGAAGTAATTGATTAATTTAGCATTACTAAGATTTTTTTTTTTTTTTTTTTTTAATTTAACATTGTGAATCATATAATAATGTTAATTATAAATGTTGTCAGAGACAAGAAGACAGTTTTCTGAAATCGTTTAAAAAATATTCAACAAAGCTGTCTTAGAAAATTGAAAAAATATATAAATATGTATCTATTGAATATTAATATATTCGCATATGTGTGTTAGGTGAGTTATTTTTTAGAATTAGTCATTAATTTTTAGAATTAATCATATTTTGCTTTAAAATTTAAATAATATAGTAAAATTTGTATTATGTGTGCATAATGTATATTTTATTGTATCTTTAATATAAATTATTCCCATGTATTCTATATTTAAAATATTCAATAGCTGTAAATATAAATAAAAATATATATTACATTCCATATGATTAATAATATACTAGATAATTTTTTTATTTCTTTACACTATATATTTCCTATTTTATTCTTATTATTATATCACTATATATTTCTTTTCACTATAAATTTCTTATTTCTTTACAATATATAACATAATACTTTATTTTTTTTTACAATAGGCTAGAAAAGAAAAAGAGGTTGAGAAAAAAATTATTAGCAATTTTACTTATCAGAGTTGTTTTGTATAATTGTGTCAGCAATAAAACTTGTTATTTTTTTTACATACTTTTGAAAATACACATATTTTTGCTTATGTGAAATAATTTATTGTTCAAATTCACCACTGAATTCATATATCAATAAATTTATTTGACAGTTTATCTATACATATTTACATATCTATTTTTCAAATTGTTTTCTAAACTTAAAAACTTTTTAAAGAAACTCATTCTCCTTTGCTGCAACATTCTTTCATTTATTAATAGTATTTTCTTCGTAAAGTTTTAACTATTTTTATATTTTACTGAAATATATAAATATATAATATAAAAAATATAAGAAATATATAATATAAAAATAATTCTGATAGAATTTTATTGTATGAAAAAAAAAAAAAAAAAGAAATTATCTTCTACAAATATGTTCATTTTCACACTGCATTCGATCTCCTTCTGTTTCTCTGTTTTTATTAGCATCCACTTCTTCTTTCATTGAACTCACATTAATCACTTGTGGTGAAACATTATTCCCATGTTTGATTGTGATGGGTGAGGGAGGTGTTGGCATTGATATTGTGTTTTTAATGCTGTTCGTTAAGTTCGGTGGTTGATAAGTTGTTAAACTTTTCAAACCAATTACTTCAGGATTCTCTTTCCAAAAACGGTCACCTATAATATCGTCTACCAAAGGCACTATGGCAGGTTTTAACCTTCCTGTACCATCAGGCACCAATTTTCGAATGAGCGTTGTACCTTTCCGAAACAATTGTGGTTCATTATTATAATTTATTCCAAATTCTTGGAAAAGCAATTCATTCTTATGTGATGCTAAAGTTCCTCTAAGCTTTTCTTCTGCCTGTAAAATAAATATACATATATGATATAAAAATATTTCTTTCTTTTAGAAAAATACACATGGTATATGACGTATAAAAATTATAATTATAAATTGTTATTATAAAAAACATTACAATAAAAAATGTTATTATTCCTTAAATTTTATTTTAACTATTGTCTGCATATCTGTATTTCAATATTACAATTAAAATTTATAAATAAACTGTTTAGGATTTGTGAAATTTTACACCAAAAAAAAAAAAAAAAAAAAAAAACTAATGTTAATGTTGATATCAATCAATCATAAATTAAACTAAAAATTTGTTTATTTGTAAATAAAACTTTATATTTCTTTTTTCTTTTTTTTTGAAAATTATAATATTATCTGAAATTAAAGTATTAAAATATACACAGAAAAAATATTTTAGTTTTTCTATATATTTTTGAAGAAATCTATACATACATTATAATTTCTATATGTAACTATAGAGGTTTTTCGTGTTTTATAAATATTATATTTTAAAGACAAATTTTTTTATTGATAAATATTATATTTTAAGTGAATTTTTCATAAGTAACTTTTGATAAAAAAACTATTATTTATTCCAATAAACTTTTAAATTTTGCAATATATCTAAGAAGATTAACTCCTAAATAAAATTTTTATTAAAGTTGTTGCTTTTTTGTTGAGAATTTACTATTTATTTTAAAATTAATAACACATTTTTTTCACTACAAAATAATATGAAAATAATACAAAAATATTTGTACATATTTGTGCATACATTATGTGTGTGCAATGGAATAAGAAATATATATGTGTGGATATATAACAATTCTTAAGCTATGTAACATTGTGTACAAGATTTTGTGTATAAGATATCATATATCTCTTATGCTTTTTAGAATATAATACCTGACTCGGAGTTAATTTTTCTTTCAAAATGAGATTCCAAAAGCAAGTATTGTATAAATTATTGACATGTACATCAGCCTGTCGCCAAGCCAAGTAGTCTCTTAAATTCTTATCTGTCGGATATAATACAATACGAGCGTCAAACGAAGGTGGATAATATAATTCTTTACCTCTGAAGATGCGTGGCCAATAATAAACATACGCCGAAGCGAATAATGAGTTTACGTTAGACAATAATTTCGATGCTAAAACAGACATGAAAATATTATGAAGAAATATTTTTATAGATATATAGTCAATTAACATAGTTAATCATGAAAATTCAATATATCGCTATGCTGTTTACACATTTTTGAAAAGTATCACAAAATGAACTAATTAATTTCAAATAAAGTTATAAAACTTAATTATGCTTATAAAATAATAATTGATGATCAAAATTTGATTTTATGATTGAAAATTTTGCTAAAAATTTTATTAAAACTAAATATAGTCAATAATTCAAATTTTTTAAATTTATTCAAATAAATTAATATAAAAATCATATCTGAAAAGTTTCAGAGAAATATACTTATTTCCATAAAAAATTTTGATAATAAAAATAAAAAATGAATTATATATTTTCTCTCTATAATTTGAATATAACATAATTTTGATGTTTTAATAGTATTTAAACAATTTAATAATAATGATATCATTTGTCTTTATATAAGTGTATTTGTATATATTCATAATAGAATAAGAAAAGAAGAATTAATCTATGATCCTAATATCCAAGGAACTTTAAATTTATTATGATAATCAAATAAATGTTATATATTAATTTAAAATATGTTTAATTTTAATTTTTGGAATTTGAAGTCATTTTAAGATTGTATTATATAATCTAAATATATTAATATTAGCTACAATAAGAAAAAGAACATGTTAAAATTTCATTTAAAACAATATTAATAACTAAAAAATTATCTATGAAAAAAAAAAACATTAAAAAATTTGTCTCTTTCACACACATATGCTTTTTAAATTTATTCAAATTATTTGTTTGCATTCTTAAGAGCAAATAATTAGCTGTTCTGTTTTAGATGAGACATCTTGTATATCTTCCTAAGATCTAGTGAATTTCTTCTTTTTTTCATTTTTTATTATTATTGTTTTCTTCTTCAACCAATGTAAAGTTAAGTTTTTGCAAATATATTATAGAAAGTTCATTAGTTTTCAAATTTTGATATTAAATATTTTATTAAGTAATACTTAATTTGTTAAAATAATGTTAATCAAAATTTAAATAAAAAGTAAAGTTTATTTTTCAATTGCACTCCTAAAACATAGCAAAAAATTTCTAATATTTAAAATTGCTTATATATCTTAAATATTAATCATTCAATACATGCTTTTGTTAAAAAAAAATTGTAAAATCTGTATGTAAAACAATTCGATATAGAAGACATTTATAATTTTTTTTAGATCTTTTTCATCTTTTAACAGAATACAGTTGTTAAATTAATCATTGCAGAAAACTTAAAATATTTAATTATTTAAATATTTTAAGTTTTCTGAAAAAAGACGAGAAAGAGAGAGAGGGGGAGAGAGAGGAGGAGAGAAAGAAAGAGGGAGAGGGGAGAGAGAAAGAGAAGGGGGGCGAGAGGGAGGGGGAAAGAGAGAAGAAGAGAGGGGGAGAGGGAGGAAGAGAGGGAGGGAGGGAGGAAGAGAGAGAGGGAAGGAGAAAGAAAGGGAGGGAGGGAGAGAGAGAGAGAATTTGACAATTCATTATGATTTCAGAAAACAAATCAATCAAAACTGCAGTAGAGATATATATTGACTTAATCATTTTCTGAATGTAAATAATAAATTATGCTTCAAATATTTTAAAATTGATGTGTGCTATAAAAAATTAAAGAAGAATATACCCTCCCTGTTTCTCTAATTCATAATAACATGAATATAAAATATCTAATATACAATAATGTGCAATATGATTTATAAAAAACCTAATACCAATGTTTATATAATTATATCCAATTATGGATCAAATAATTTTAATTCTCTTGAATGAGTGAACTTCAAACTTTGTTGTTGGACATACGCGTACCTCTGCGTTTATAGAGCTCCGTGTCCTTCCGAAAAACAAATGAGTACTCATCACTCTGTCCGAAGCCTAGTATAATCTCTTTAAAATCTTCCATAAC
>JBCEZV010000092.1:8522925-8574468 GCA_039654365.1 Cataglyphis livida
TATATATATTACTTATTTATGTTAGAGCCCCTATATTATTACAATTTAATAAGTGATAGCTGTTATATAAAATTTCAGTAGAAACAGTATATTATAACGCACCTATAAATACACTATTTCTGAATAAAAAAGTTGAAAAGTCCTGAATTATTTTTTTGTGATATTTAATCAAAGAGGAATTATAAATTTTTTAGCACTCTTTAGGAAGTTTAAATATATTTTATATAATATATATAATTATATAATATATTTAATTAATATTATAATATATTATTATAAAATTAATATTATATACATTTTTTCTTGTACTGTATATCAAAAGAATTTTTTTTCACATTTGTTTTCTATAAATAATCGTGAAATGTTTTAAAAACTTAGTTTATTTTTAATATGAAAAGCTATATATATCTTAATCGATTAAATTGATCATGAGATTACGTGATTGATTATATAATTCATATTATTCTTCAGCAGATTAAATTTTTTATAAATATTGCTTTACAAAGATACAAAGTATAAAGATTGCAACAACAAATTTTTGCAACAAGTACTTACCCAAAATGTGAATTTGCACCATGATAATTTATTTTCGTCATAATCATAATCGATAGCATGCTCATAGCTATCTATGACGTATTTTTTTATGTTAGAATATGTGTCATTTTTCCTATTATTTAATCTTTCTCCAGTATAGTCATTATTTTCTTCATTATCTTCCTTGTTCTCTGAGTTTTTATTTGTATTATTATTTGTATTATTTGCTTCCTCCTCCTTGTCGTTTTTAACATCTTCCACTTCTTCTTCTTCTGAACCTTCATATTCTTGATTTTCTTGATGACGCGATAGTGACCTACTCATTGTCGCATCAGCATCCTCGGCAACTTCTTCCTCATCGGATGATTCATGCATCTCTCCTAAATCCATCTTCATTCTTCTTCCAGTATTTTCCGGCATTATGTCATCGGGATCAAATTGATCTATTATTGCATCCTCGTCGTTTGCCCGTTTTTTCTCTCCTTCGAAATGTAATAAAACTTTTCTTGTTTTGGTGAGTTTTTGGATTTCTAAAAATATATTCCAAAAAAACTTTTTTTCAGTGCATTTAATCACATCCTGTGGGCGAACAGAAAACTCTCCTTTATAAGATTTGTAAGGAAGATATTCGATGGTTATAGTATGCACTAATCTTCGTGGTGGACCTTCTTCCATTCTCCTACTTATCGTGATGTCCTTCAATACATCATGCAGAACACATTTTGTTAATTTTAATCTCAGCTTCTTTGCTTGCTTTTCAAGATTTTGCAGATTGTTTTGAAAAGGTATTTCCACACTTGGAGTTTTTATATTTTTCGTCGCCAACATTAAGATCTCACGTAATCTAGGAATACCTAGAGTCACATTCATATCACCACGTCCAGCAAAATGAAATGTATTCAAGGTCATTTGAGTGGATGGTTCACCTATAGATTGTGCTGCTAACAAACCAACTGGTTCACCAGGTGGACAAATAGTTTTTATAACTTTGATAGATAATAAATCTCTTAAATTAGATTTTCTAATCTTCGAAGAGTGAGAAAGATATTCGTCTATTAAGCCTTCTATTCGTTCCGGTAATACACTGAATTCAACATCTTGCCTATATTTTGATGTTACTGTATCAGGACATTTAGCACTTTGTGCACGAAATGTCTCTTTCACTTCTTCCGTTGCTCTTATCCACTTTCGTATAAGCGATAATGCGGCTTTACTCCTTCCACTATGGCTATCGATGCTTTTTCTTTTTAAGCTATTATTCTGATTCTCAATAGAGAATTTGGTAAATTCACTAATTCTTTTCTTTTGCAAAGAAGAACCATTTTTATTTTCCCATTTTTTGATCTTTTTTATCATTTTTGCAATCTCTTTATTATCTGTTTTTAGGTATTCTAATAATTTTGCGTCTATAATAGCGTCTTTATTGTCGACTAGAAATGGGATTTGTTCTTTTCTTAAAAATCGCGAACCTGGTATATCGAGGCCATCCTCTCCGTAATAAAATTGAATTAAACTACCATCATAGTCTCTGACTGTCGCATCGTAACCAACAACCAATCCTTCTAGATGTTTCACAAGACATCTCTGTAAGTATCCAGATCTACTAGTTTTTACCGCAGTGTCAACAAGACCTTCGCGTCCTGCCATGCAATGGAAAAAACATTCCTGAGGTTTAATACCGGTCATAAATCTATTATCGATGAAACCACCAGCTCTAGGTGTCGGGTCATATGTTGAGAAACTTACTAAACTTTTCCCACTAATCATTAATGGCGGCCTTTTACCTTCCAATTCGCTTTGGCCAAGCAAACACGATATTTGCATAGTATTAACCATGGATCCCTTTGCTCCTGATTGCACCATAAGTTGTAAGTTATTATTTGGAAATTTTTTAAAAAGTCCTGTCTGTAGACACATTTTGTTTATGTCGTTAGTGTAAACATCTAACATACTCTTGTATTTATGATCAATTTGTGCACGAAATTTCGGATTATCCCAATAAGATTCTTCTATCTTGTTTTTAAGTTCATCCACAGATATATTATCAGATATTTTTACGACAGATTTTTGTATATCTTCTCCAACTTTCCGGCAATTAGAAATTATTTCTTTACGTTTCTTATCGATTCCATGATTTATTAGAATGTCTTCGACACCTAGAGTAAATCCATTGTACTGCAGAAACGTTTGGAACAATTTAGCAAATGCGCTTAACATTTTAGTTGCGTACGTTTCCCCATATAGCTCATAAATACAATGAATAAGACCGTAAGAAGTTGCACCACAGTGCGTTTTATCAAGAACTCCGCATAGTAATTCTCCGTGCCGAATTACAACTTCAGCTTCCGACATAGTTATTGGATTTTTAAATTCTGTTCCACATTTCCAAGGTCGTGGTGCTTCTACTTGCCATTCTTTTACATTAATTTTTGTGTTAGAGATTAGATTAATTCGTGCCTTATGTGAAGGAATAATATTAATTATAATGGTTGAAATAATTTGTTTACCCGACCATAGAGGTTTTGGTTTGATAATAGTTGGTGGTAAGAGGGTTACATCTCCTTGTACCATTGAAAGTGCGGCGTAAACTAATTGCATATAATGAGTTGCTGAGAAAAATCGACCTCTAGTTGTTAATTGTACCCCGGATATCATGTAATCTTGTATAAGACCACTTAATGGAGTTCCGTCTTTTGGTACGAGATATTGATTGCTTACGTTAGCTATATTATAACTTTCACTTCTAGCTAGTTCGTTTTGTGGAAAATGAGCGTTGAGTTCATCTCCATCATAATCTGCATTATATGCCTTACAATTTGCATAATGAAGATGCAATGTTTTTTCTCCTTTGAGAACACGTGCTTTATGAGCCATTATACTCGGTTTATGTAACGTCGGTTGCCTATTTAATAACAATATATCGCCGTTTTGAAGGTGTCGATGTACTATTTTTACGCCACTGAAGGCTTCATTGGTTCTGTTGCTTGTTGTTAAAAGACGTTTTGCAATAGCTTCTCTTTGCGTAGAATCGTTACTCTTAATGGCTTGTATTGATCCATCTTCATTTTCTATCATAACCGCCCCAGGATGAACGTCGGGTCCGTTTAAAACTAATCGTCGCAATTCAACGACATTCCATGGTGTCACAGCTGTAGGATATGTTAATTTTTGAGCGAAAGCTTCAGGAATGCCAATTTCATCGATATTCAAGTCAGGACCTGGAGTAACGACCGAACGCGCGGCAAAATTCACTCTTTTACCCATCATGTGCATTCTAATGATACCTTCTTTTTTTTCGAGAATTTGCTTCAAGCCTAGACTATTGATAGATTCCGGAGTCTTATTTAAGTCACGATCCATCAGATGATCAACATTGCTTTGTAATGTTTGCCAGGCATTGTGTAATTTTTCGACCGCTGTATGTCCTTTTATTTGTTCAAAGACATGTCGACCCTCTTGAGGTAAGTGATCGGTACCTCCATCTTGAATTGTTTGTATAATATTTCTTAAGACCAAACAATCCTGTATAATGGTTTTATAGATATGAGTTTGAGGATGTTCAATCATTTGGCCATTAACAAAATTTACTGGTCGCACAATGGGTGGTAGCACGGGTACTACTTCAAAAAAGAATATATCAGTTGGATATTCAATATCTACTAATTCTAAGCAGGGTACAATTATCCGAAGAAAATCCTTTTCATTATTCCATAATCGTCGCATATATTCCTTAGACTGATCTGGCATAATCATCACTTTATCCAATTTATGAATCACTTCATGTGACAATATTTCCTTAGGGGCTCCTTCATTGCTTATCATTATTTTATTTTGCAACGTCGTAATTTTCGGTAGAGCATCGTTACAATTAATGCATATTCCAACTTTGTTCCTGACAAATTGTTTAAGTATATTCTCAACACAGGTATGCCACTGTATATTAACATTCTTTATGTTACTTTTAAGCTCATGATCAGTCATAGGCTGATTGAATCTGGTTCTACTGGAAAAGTTTTGCATGTAAATATTGATTACTTCACAAATATACTCCGTTTGTTCTTCAATTTTTGGAACATTCAATTTTATATAATTGATTTCTTGATCTAAAGCTTCAAGATCAGCAAGTTGTCCTTGATAAAGCACCTTTAATCTTGCAGATAATAACGTTTTCATATATGATGGTATTTGAAAAGTAAAACAGCTGAAGCATGACAGTTTGAACAATGTGGATAATCCTTTGTGAAATAATGGATTGACAACAGATACTGGTAATTCTATGTGTCCAAAGTGACCTGGACACTTGGAGCTATTATATCCACATGTGCTGCATTCAAAATTATTTCTTGTTGTGCCTATAAATTGAATATTAAATATAAATTAGTATATAAATTATAGCAAAATATAATATACATAGCTTTTTTTCTATTTTCTATTTTTATTGTTATATTATCTGTTATTATCTTGACGTGTCTATATATATTTAATTTAATGATATTAAAACTGTACATGCATGTATATTATGTATAATATGTCTCTAACGGCGATAAATTTTTGAAAAAATATAATAAATTATCATATCATTATTAAGAAAAATTATATCACTTATTAGTACATTATTATGTTAGTATTCTAATTTTCAAAATAACAATTTCAATTCGTAATTCTAATTTTCAAAATCACATATTTTAAAAATTTACTATAATTATTTTGAAGTATAACAATTGAAACAGAAAGTATATTATATATATGAATTTTTCTTGCAAAATAAAAATTAATTTTTTCTCACTATTTGTATGTTGGATTTAAATCATAAATTGTTCAAGTATATACATAAATAAGTTTAAATCAATATAATATAAATAAAATTCAATATAATTGCAGGAAAAAAAAAAAAAAAATTTAGACTATAAAATTACATTACGATTACACACGCGCGCGCATTGAAATTAATGTTTTAATAAATATTAGATCAATTAACAAAAAATATATGTTCTTCCTATTCTCTTGAAAGTTTAAGTTGTTCAATTTTACTTAAAATCTAAACTACAATTGTTGAAAAATTGAACAAATCATAATTAGAACTGTTACAAAATGTTGCTATAAAAAAAAATAGAAAAGTATTATATAAACAAAATATTTAATAGAATTATATTTAATAGAGTTATATAACAATTTGTTATATTATCTCTTTTATAATAAAATATATTAGGATAAAACATTTGACCTAAAGATGAATCATATAATCCACCCTTTAGTTGATGTCCGAGAATGTTAAGAGATAGAGGTGTCCTGATTTTTGTTACACTTAAATTTCTTATATCATTTGCTGTGAACACTGAAAATAATAAATGCTGTGGGTCTTGATGTTTTGGTGTTAGACGTTGCTTGTAATACTTCCTCATCTTAATATTTGGCTTTTATAAATCTGCAATAATATTAAATAACATATTTTTGATAAAAAAGTAAAAATAAGAAATGTAAAATTGTCGCGTTCTGAAGTATAAATCAAATTAAAACATTCAATGAAAAACATTTTTGTAACTTAGAGAACTTAGAGAATCATTCTATATTTTGATTTGATATAAAAAAGTCCAACAAAAAAATAATGATAGTTTTTATTATTGAACTTAGCATTTATCTTATATTTAATTTTAATAGATAATGTAAAATAGAATGTACTAAAGTATGCGCAGACAAATTCATTGATATGTTAAAGCGAAGAAAAGTCTAACCTAATCTATAGATAATCTAAATTTATTGCACATACATTTTAAAATAAAGATTAAAAAATATAAAATAATAATGATATAGTCTGTTAATTATTATTTTAATTGTATATTTATAAAGGAAAACTTACTTTTACTTATACTTAGCGTTTGCTCGCTTAACTTATTACTAACTTGTACCAACTACTTTGGATAGTTCAGTTTGGGTTCGGGCAACATGCTTTAACGGATGCGTTCCGTTTCACGCATCGAGCGCATAGATCGCCTGAAAATCAATAGTTCACGTAACATATATTATAGATTTTCAAGATTTATGCGCTCTATCCGTGAAACGGAACTCAACCAACATTACGTGCTCTGTCGTAAACAAATCAACCAACCACAGTTAAATATTCTAATTATGTTTAAAGGTTCACATTCATGAACAGTGAAAAGCAGCATCAGTTTAGAAAATAACTGGAATCGGTGATGTACTTCCGGCACAAGTTTTTACTATTTGAAGTTCATCCTGTTATTCGTATGATGTTAGCCGATGACTAACACTTTTTTTTTAAATAATTATGTGTGAAATCAGTTGTATTTTGTTTGTAGATAATTGTACTGCATTTATTTTCATGCATTTGTTAGTTCATAATTAATTTTTAATTAATTATTTAATTGTAGACCATGAAACTAGCCGACATGTACTTTAAAATTACAAAAATAGATGTGAAATCGATTGTATTTTGTTTGTAGATGATTGTAGTGCATTTATTTTTGTTTGTTAGTTTATAATTAATTTATAATTAATTATTTAAAGTTTAAAATATACTAAAGTACATGCATTTTTATCATTTCAATTGCCACCCTGCCGTCGGTTAATCTAATCGAAGATGGTGAAATTGGCCCTTAGAATGCTTGAATGTCATTAGCCAACTTGCTTGCGGCTTTATGATTATGACTAAAATTTTTTCACATGCAATGGCCTTTACTATTTTCGAAACAAAGTAAAAAATACAAAAGTGAAGAAATTCACTAGAATATCTACAATTTCATTTGTTGAAATTGTAGATATTCTAGTGAATTTCTTTGAAATCTATTCACTTTAGTAATTTTCACTTCGTTTTAAGAGGAACTATAACAGTTCATAAAACAAGATGAAAATTAAAAAAGTGAACCGATTTACTAGATTTCAACAAATAAAATTGTAAATTTTTTAGTGAATTTCCTCATTTTTGTACTTTTTACTTTATTTTAAAAACCGTAATAGAGTTTCAGTTATCAATCCTCATGGTGATGAGGGATGGGAATCCCGACAAACTCAGGATAGATGGCGCTAGTGGGAAACTTAAGTCGTTTTCACACTACTCATTGCGGACGCAGCTCAGATTCTGATTATGGATTGTGAATCGTCGACTGCAAAGTATTAGAGCTAAATATCCAAGTAATTACTTTGCTTTGATTGGATAATCGACAATTTGTAGTACGTAATTCGAATTTGATTGTGTCCTTAATGCGTAGTGTGATAAGGGCAAGGAATAGCGCGCGAATTTGAATGTCTGATATGGAAGGATTGCGGAGTCTGCTTCTGGCAGCAAGTTAGATTCTTTTACTAATGATTTTAAAATAAAAATATAAATACAATGTACAAAAATTTATTGTGATGATGTTAAAAAAAAATAACCCAGCATGTATACGTTTAATTCAAATTTTTTTTCTTTTAATGGCTTGAATTTACTTTTTGCAAAGCTGCGGATAATTGGAAGAATGATGTTCTTCTTTTTTCATGTATCTAAACGCAAACTCATTGGTATAATTATTAATTTGTACACAAACAAATGCGACCGTATGAACGTAAAAATCAAATCAAATAATTATTTAATACATATGGTAAGACTCTGATAATAAAAATTAATACAAAAAATAACAGGCAATAAGAGCCAAAACGCATATTATATTGGCAAGTTGTGTTGCCAGAAATTAAGCCTAATGAAGACACAGCAGATCGGAATTTGTTGCAAATAAATCATGATTTAATTTGTTAGTATACTGCTAACATTTTAATTGTTATTTGTGTATAAAAATGAATATAATGATTTCAAATAATACAATATATGTATATATACGCACGCACAAATAAAAATTGAAAAATATTTGAATATTTGAAATTTTTTTAACTTTTTACGATCTGGATTGTTTTTTTACTTTGTTTCAGCAGGTTTACACCCAATTCAGCTATTTCCTTATTAATTATACCCTATGGTTTTTTCACATTTCAATAATCTCTCAGATTAACATATATATATGGAAGAAAAAAATAAAGTCTCCACGAAATACTATACAGCCATGATGCTATCAGAAATATTTTCAAGATCGTTAGAATGTGCTTGTAAATAATCATAAATTATTCCTATGTCTAGTTAGACTTTTTGACATAGGACTAGCTGGAACGAAATTTATGTTGAGTCAGATTTGATTCGTGAGCTCAAAATATTAAAGTTTTGTTATATTAGCATCTTGTTATTATATCGTTATATACAGAAACTAATACAGAATATAATTATGAATTAAATTTAATTATTTCAAATTATACAAAAAATTGTAGGTTTCTGATTAAATTATATGCTAATAATGATAGATAAAATGCAAATGATAATAGTAATTTAAATAATTTAATTTATGTTATTTTCTATTAATAAATATTAATCAAATATAGAAATTTCTTTTATATGTATAAATGTATTTAATAATAGTATGTATTGCAAAGATATTTATACATGTTTAAATATATATATGTATATATGTAAATATATATAGATTCTAAATTTTCTTTCTCTCTCTTAAAGTTCCCAGACTTTTTGTTTATTTTAGACAACAAAATAAATCTTTTTTTTTAGATTAATTTTTTAGATTCATCTTTTTAATTGCCATTACATTCTAAACATATTTTTATTCTAACTTGAATAAAGCCAATTATATAATCAGATTAAAAGAAATTATTTTATCCTTTTCACGATATAAAATTCCTATCTTTTTCGTATAACTTTTATAAAATATTTTCACAAACATATACACACAACAATGATAAAAAAAATTTACGAATTTTATTAAACAATATATATCGCATTAAGGTGTTATCACACTATGCACATCGTATATTTTTTAATAAATTATGCAAAAGATAGCACATTACATCTTTTGATACATGGCAGTTAATAAGACCAGCACGCAACATTCATAATTTTCGACATTATCTATATGCTTATCAATTCAAATTATATAATTATACATAAATAAAGTGGCTCTTTCATAACTTAAAAACTGATTTGTATTAAGCGCTTCATTAGAAAGTTCTACAAACTAGTGATACACATAAATTGTGGATAATTTTTTTTGCACGAATTGTGACTATGATTCTAAATAAAAATTGATAAATAATAGTTTTATAAATGATTAAACAATTTTATACATTTAAATATACTTACTTTCTAAACTTTGCAATTTGGTATATATATTGAAATGAACATAACAAAATTGCTTTTCCATCAAGTGTTTTTGAGTGTTTGCTTAATACATGAAATCCAGTAATCTGCTATGAGATCACAATACTATATTTGGAAATTTATATAATTTTGTCATAAAAAATTACAAAATATAACATTAAAAATAGTGTTTATGTCATTAATTGATGAATGACTTAGAATAAAACTCTAGATTCAAAATTGTTATTTACAATATTTATTGATACAATTATAGTCAAATTTGACAAAATTCCTGTCAAAACATAACGTATCTACGATACTGTCCCAATATCATACAGAGGCGTTCCATGTTCTTGCTTATAGTTTTATCCTTATACATCAATCCTAAGACGGAATTTTCTTCATTTTCTATTCTGCCATATAACCTACTTTATTATGCTGCATCATCTTCGATTATTAACTCTGATGCTTAAATCACTCAACATTTTAATTGAGATAACACAATGGATACCATATGCATACAAAATACATAAAGATATTATTAAAAAGAAAGTATATATGCACAAAGGTGAAAATTACACTCGATGGTTTCGGTTTTTAATAGTTGCAGACGGTTTAGCAGTTGTTGCTAACATATACATCTCTCCTATTACCTCTATTCAATGGATGGTAGGTAAGAGTGACAAAAGAGGTATGGAGG
This sequence comes from Cataglyphis livida, assembly GCA_039654365.1. NCBI lineage: Eukaryota > Metazoa > Arthropoda > Insecta > Hymenoptera > Formicidae > Cataglyphis > Cataglyphis livida. The sequence continues at coordinate 8,533,347 of JBCEZV010000092.1, forward strand.
GCAACTGCAGAAGGCAGTAAAATGTCAATATGACAATCAACAGGACAGTATGATAGTCAAATGTCAATATGACAGTCTTTTGAACACCATGAGGTCATGGGAACACTGGTGCGCTCTGTAGTTCGCTACGATACCATTTCATGCCATCCACTCGTATTTGAAGAGTTAGTTTCTAGTGATACTAAAAATAATAGATGCATGAAAAAATTAGAAAAAATAGTTGTATTAATATATAATATGTTGTAACAACTTTTATATTATAAATAATCCCCCTCCCTCCCTTTTCCCCCCTAGACGATTTTGTAAAGTTGCTTACCAGTCTTATCATTTTCAGCTCCATCTAGGGAAGATGATCTTGGACCCCATATCCTTACTGTAAAATCATCTGACACAGAAGCCATCATTTGATGATAAACAGGATTCCATGAGACACAATTAACTGTTCTAGAATGTCCTGTGAGTGTTGCTATAGGTAGTTCTCTCTTGATATGCCAGATGTACACTTTAGTGTCTATGTTAATATAAAAATAACAAATTATTGATTATGTATCATATAAATCTTTTTCTAAATAATGACTGAAATATATGCAATGATTAAATATATAACAATTTTGTTTTTGTTCATGACAAACCTTCACTGCCAGATGCAATAAAATCTTGATTAGTCCCTCCGAAACAGCTATGAATAGTAAAATGTCCTTGAGTGACTCCCTGAAAACGTCTTACGAGGCATCTATCTTGTAAATCCCAAAGATGCACACCTTGATTGGCCACATTTAGTAACGCGAGTCGATCCGCTTTGTTTACACTAAATGACATAACAGGATGATCTTCTTGCAACCTACAATAGCATAGAACGATTTTGTTAAAAATTTTATTTAATGCCATTGCATTCTCAACTGATTATTAAACCGTACATTGTGAAATCGCATAAATCGTCGAAATTATATCCCCGAATTCTATGATGTGTATCAGCAGCTAGAACAGTCTTTCCATCACTGCGACACCATAGACATTTTACTCTTACTCCTTCCCATGAATCGGAAACATTGCCATCCATATCCTGAAATTTTTTATTGAAGTTAAATACATTAAAAAATGCTCAATGTTCTATGAATTTTATCTAATAAAAAGATGAAATAATCTATTATCTATTTAACATTGTTTTTGGGTGCAAATCTTGTATATTTATGTCTAATAATGATTAGAAGTGTGTCTCACTTCCTCTCTCTTTTCTTTACTTTATAGTAAAAAAAATTAAATTTTGAACAGTCTATTGAGACAACTCATTGTTAATCTATGTCATTATTTTACACTAATTAATATGACAAGATTTGAGCAATATTTCATAATTGTAATGCATTTTTTTAATTTCATTTGTTGAGAATTTTAAAAAGTAATTTTATATGATATGATGAAAGAGATAACTTATGCTTATATTATTAATTTATAAAAATTAACATACGCATTGATAAAATTGACCACGAAGACCTCCTGCTACAAATTTATTTGAATCACGATGCCAGGCACAAGCTGTCAGTGAATCGTCTGTACTTTGAGTCAATCTCACACGTAATTCACAATCTGGTGTATCAACGTTCCAAAGCCACAATTCAGGACAATCCTCGGGACCGCAAGCAATTAGATGGCTGCTATCGGGGCTCCAAGCAATTAGTGCTACACCATATGTATGGCCTTCAAGTGTTTTTCTATGTGTTACTTTTAATGTTTCCTATATTTAGACAAATATTTATTGATTATATTTCTTGAAAATAAAATTATACAGGATGCCAATCACACTAATCACATTCTTTTTCTACTATAAATTTTTTTGCCAACATTAAGTTGTTTTTCTCAGAAATTTCAAAAAAATTATTATTTGTTGTAATTTTCCTTATGTTCAATGCCGTACATTTTTTGCAATTAATTTTCATAAATTAAAATTTTATCAAATTAAAATAAAACCTGCAGTTATATCTTGCAAAAAAGATGATTCTATTTATTTCTTAAAAAAAATATAGGTTTTTCCAAAAATTTATTTTCAATCATTTAGATAAAAATTCCAAATGTTTTAAATTTTTGTATAGAAAAAATTGATTTAAAGTTGGCCGAAAAAATCTACAGTTTAAAGAAATGTTGTTAGTGTGAAGACTATACATTATTAATCCATTTATAATATTAAATAGTTCTCCATAAAATTGATTAAATATTTTAAAAATTTCATAAAAATGTTTAATATAACTCTTGATATTGCTAGAAACATAAATTAATATAAGAAAAGAGAAGAAAAAGAAAAAATAAGAATGTAAAAATAATTTTTTTTTAATAACTTGTATATTATTAAAATATAAATCATATATTTTTAAAATAATAAATTTATAAAAAATTTTGCGAAATTTTTGAAACACTTGATCAGTTTCACAATGAATTATTATGTAAATACTCACTGGATCTACATCCCATATAATTACAGTCATATCTTTAGAGCCTGTGGCGAGTTTAAGACCGTCGGGTGAGAATTTGCAATACCAAACTTCATCACAATGATCATTGAGTATCTGTATGGTATGGCACGGGAATTGCTCCTTGCCACAATTGTGATCCACAAGCAGAGAGACATTTTCCAGACTCGTCGGCTTTGGAGGAAAAATTATTAACAATTTTAATTAAATGCACAGATTTTGGTTGCGTTCCGATATTCGTTGCCAGCATTGAAAATTTATAATGTATGTAAACTACAGATTTCCAGCATTGACAATGAATATCGAAACGCAGCCTTAATAAATCTAATACATGTCGAGATTCATTTTGACATTGCACGCACGCACGCACGCACGCAGGCACGCACAAACTACTTTTAGTCATTTAAAATATAAAATTAATAATAATGTGTGAGATAAAATAAAAATTTGTTCTGTAGAATATAATTTAATCTCAAAATTGTAAATATTATCTTATGTCAAAGAAACTTAATTGTAAACCACATTTTTAACTGCATGACACAAAAATATTCATAAAAATTTTAATTCTACAAAACAAATCTCTACTTAACAATATAATCATTAATTTTATATTTTAAAAGGCTAAAATAAAGTGCTTTATGCACAATACCAAATTCATGAATCTCGTATTAGATTCATTAATTTTTGACAGCTGATTCGTCTTGTTCCTTTGTAAAATAATACACACACACACATATATATATATATATATATATATATATATATATATATATATATATGCACTTAAAATAAAACTTATATATTAGATTATTATAAATACACACATTGCATCCTAATTTTTAATTCTTAATCCTTGTTCCTATAATCTTTTTTTACAATCTTTCTAAAGATGGACATCTTAACATTATCGCAATTTTATAGTAATGGTATAGCAAACATTTTATAACATGTGCAATATTGCAGTCTTTCAATAAAATTATTCTACAATATGTCTATAATCTTTCTCTGCCGTATAGGCTTTCACGAAATATACTAAATAAATATAATTTTATTAAGATTTGCTGAATAAAATCAATCTTCCAAGTTTTTATTCAAATTTTAATAAAATCATAATAAAAAGCCAATTAATTCAGATTTGAGACTTATTCAGTATGAGATTTATTATTATTTAGATGTAATTTCACACATTATAACTTCCATAAAATATTAAAGTGTAAGTGTATAGTGTTCTTGTGATGGATATCTTTTGGAAAAAAAATAAAAAAAAATATCAAAAAAATTTTGTTTCCTATAAAAGCTATGATGGTAACTTTTCAATTACCATAAATCTAAAAATGTGTAATAAAACCCTCAATTTTTTATTATTTTATTATTTTTATCATTTACTATTATTAATATAAAACTGTAATTTTTTGTATATCTGATAATTATATATAACTTTGTCATTACAAATATAAAATGTATATATTGTAAAATATTTATATTAATTATTACATTTTTAATTTATGATCTTAAATATTCTTGTATCACACGTTGTTACTCTAATCTTAAAAACTAAACTACTTTTATAGAACAGATATTACAGGTTTTCATTTAATGTGAGAACAAGTGAGTATGCATAGACTTCTTGATAATTATTTATATTAACAAGCATCTCACCAATAACCTTGACCTTGATATATGTTATAAGAATAAAGATGTTGATTAATGTGTACTTTTTTTTAAGCGGTTGTCTCGTATAATTTTTGAAATATTTAATAAAAAAGAATTTTACTGAATAAAGAATATAATTTTCGAATACGTACATTTAATATAGTGTATTAAATATTATTTATTAAACATTTATATATAAATTACTTCTATTATATTTATTTATAATTTCAAATCTATTCAAGTCTATCTAAATACCTATATATCTATGACCTATGCAAACAAATTTAGTGTTTATAAAATTTGATAGAAGAGATCAAAATATAGAAACCTATGTAAAATCGTACAATAAATCTCATTTTATATTATAAATATCGGACGGTATTGGAGGGAGGGGGGGCGTACATTTCTTCGCATGGAAACTTGGAAACCCATGTGAAACTGTATAATGATCCCAAAATGTGTAAACGCGGGGGAGAAAAAAGCCTCTTTCTTCTAATTTAAAATTAATATTAGTTATAAAATAAATAGAATTAGCTTTGGGTTGAGTCAGTTTTTTTTTTAGGGCAGGGGCTCTGCTTCTCCCCCACTCACACGTTTCCTGTGAGATCATTATACAGTTTTAGAATTTCCAACTTTTATTGAATATATATGGTTTCGAAAAATTACATTTTATACAATAAACTTTTTTTTGTTAAATAGCCGCCAATTAAAATAAAGAAAACATTAATCAATATCTTTACTTTTACAATATATGTCAAGGCCATCAGTAAGGTGTCTGTAAACAATTAGTTATTTTTTTTCGTTTAATAAATAGTTATAGTATTACGTTCGGTAAACGAAAATACAAAACAAATATACAAAAAATTTCTTTAAGTAGATTTCATATAAAATTAGATTAATTAATAATTGGAAAATATAAAATTAGATTAATTATTAATTGGAGAAAATTCTCCAATTAATTTAATGCATTTTTAAGAATTAATATAATGCGCACTCGAAGATTGAGAAAGTTAATTTTTATATTCCTCTTAAAACATCAAAATTTTTGAAAATTTATATAAATCAGCGTGTTTTTTTTCAGTTTTGTGTTTCTTTTTCATTATATTCACAAGAAAAGTAATGAATTGTATTATTAGAAACATACATATATTGTGTACTGTTCTTGTGAGTTATATTTTTGGTATATTGAAATAATTATTTATTTTCATGCTAAGACAAATGTGATTGAATTGTTTTTTTGATACATCATTTTACACATTTATCGTTTTTAAATTGAAATTATTATATTGCAATTATAATTTTAAGCTAAGATACTTTTTAATTTAAAATTGATGTGTGTCATTTATAATGAAAATATTAAATACTTTTATTACAAATGATGTTTGAATATTGTTTCTTATTCAATTTTAATCTTTTTTTTTATGTAAAATAAAAACAATAAGATTATTGTTTTTAAATTCAAGTTTTTAAAACATATGTGTATGTATTATGTTTCAAATATGTTTAAAAAAATGTATCAATAATAAACATTTTATTTTTCTAAAATTAAATGACAAGAGATACTGCAAATTTAAATAATATTTCTTTAATAAAAATATAATTTCAAAAATAATTACTTTTATGTAGTATTAATATGTATTAATTATTATCTTTATGTTATGTATAATTCTATAAATAGCTCTATTTTATTTTGAGATAGATATATCAATATTATACTAAACTTATTAAAAAGATCTCAGTTTTTTGTTTTATCAGAATAGCAATATGATAACAAGAAAAAGACAGGAAGAAAGTAAGCATTAAAAACAAAGATAAAAAAATATAGAAATAATGTAGTTAGCAAATTATATATACATTTAATAGCACATATTTAAATCGATTATTTAGATTGCAATATTAGTGATTTATTAATATACCTGTGTATGTGTTATGTGATACGTGCAGAGTTGACTTTGCATTTCCACAGCTTGACAAAGTAAAGAATGAAGTCTGCGTGGTGGTAACATAATGGAAGGTGGCAGGTACCTTTGTAGTCTGTCCATAAGCGCAGCCCTGGAGACTGGCCCTTTGCCATCCCAGCCTGCACGTGTCTGTCAACAAGTGTCCATTTGCTAGTGATCAAATTTTCAATTCTAAGTTAGTTTTAAAGATATTCTCTTAAATGAGGAAACTTCAATTTTCGTAGGAACTTGTTAATATATACTATTAAACAAGTATAATTTTTTATGCTGTATTAATTTTACATATCTGTTATATAAAGCAAATATATAAAATACCTGTAATTCATCTCGTCCACTGCACATCATAAATAAAGATAACTGATGAACACGACCAGTATTATGGCCCAAAGGTGTAAGCTCATTGCGTAATACATGTAACGCATCAAATACCATACCTTCTTCCAAATATTCTAAATATTTTTGCTCTAGTAGTAAAAACTTCATCTCCTATAAAAAAAATATTGATTAAATTGTATATATATTTTAATAATTGTAGTGATAAAAAATTCTACAAATGTTATTTTTTTTAATATATGTTTTTTAAAATTATTCTCTTTTTCTCTTTGTTTTCTTATTATTCATTTCTTTAACCATCATTCAACAGAATCACAATATTGTAATCTTACTTTAAACTAAAAAGATTTTGTAAAGTTATACAAATGAGTCTCTCAAAAAATTACAATTTTTTAGCAGTATTTTCCATTGATATGCCATTAATTATATTTTATTATAGAGCAATATTGAATAATTTTTATTTATTTGTTTGCATACCAAAATCTTTTCACGTTAATTTATAATTTTTAATATCTAACTAAAAAAAATATATTTATGAATCTGTGTATATATACATTTTTTTATTTCATCAGTATAATTAATAGAATATATAAATCAAGTGTGATTAAACATTTCAGAAGCAACTTGTATTATCTTGATCATTATTTAAATTGGAAAGATTTACCACTAAACTCTGGTGTGTACTCTTCAAAAAGGATTTCAGTTCATTGAGATCATGGTCTGCTTTATTCCAATCGCCATCCATAACATGCTGTCTAAACTTTGCTGCAGCAGGATGATCTAGTCGACAGCCTGATTCTTGCATAAGTAGATCTGCTGTACGACTAAAAATAATATATTTTTCTCGTTAGTTATTATTAATTATAAATTACATTTGCCTGATATATAATATTGCTAAAAATTAATGTAAGATCTTTTATAAGAAATGATTTTATTAAATTTACGAGCAACAATAAATGTTAAAATAAACAACTGCAAGTATTGTCAATATATAGAATGATAAAATATATATAAATATGTATCCTAATTTCTTATCACACACATTTTTAGAATAATTAATAAAAATATTATAATTTTATATAAATTTAAATTATCTCCAGTGTTGAAATATTTCAATGTCATATGCATTTTTCACATTTGTTCATTGTTAATAAATAAAATAAATATAATTGAAACAGATATTTAACATTATCTATATTTCAAAATTCTATTATTAGCTTTTTTTCTACCATTTTAATACTGTTGTTATAGACTAATATAATTCCCTTCAGAAAGTATAAATCGACAAAGAAGACATTAAATTACCTATGAATTTTTAGCTGACAATGAAACAGATTGATTATTGTAATATAATTAACAACTTATACAGGATGTTCTGCAAAGATTGTGCCAACGCTCGTGAGTGGGTAGAGCATAGTAAACTGAACAGAAAAGTCCTTTACCATTTTTTGCTCTGAGTTTTCTTTTTGTTGTTATACGATGTTAAAGTTAGCTAATCAGTGCCTGTCTACAACGGAAAACAAAGGAGAGATATCGGGGGTCGGAGTGACGAGCCAGCTTTCTGCTGTATAGACAGGAGCTGACTACTTTAACATCGTATAACAATGAAAAGAAAGCTCAGATCAAAAAATGGTAAAGGACTTTTCTGTTCAGTTTACTATGCTTTACCCGCTCACAAAAGTTGGCACAATCTTAACAGAACACCCTGTATATATAATTGTAATTTTGTTATAATAAAAATAAGTAGACTTATATTTATAGTTAACAATAAATTATTTTCTGATTTTTAAATTAATAAGCCTGATAATTTAAAATATTTAGAAATTAAACAACAATATTACATACTCTAAACCAACTGTCTTTAAATGTTGTCCAATAAGTCTCACAATATCTTGATTAGTTTTGTCCATTATTTTTGGAGGTCCCAAACTCTGATTTATTTCCCCGTTCACATTATTAACATCACCATCCGATTCGGGTAACAAGCTGCCATTGGCATGAAGTCCACCAGAGTCTGCCTTAGATCCATTTTGTTGTAGTCCAGAAGATACACCACCATTTGAGGCCTGCTGTTGCATTATGCTGTCGTGTACACTGAAATGTTATCCATGATGGCACTGACGATACCATATTATTAATTCGAAGCCATTAGTGTATATTCTATTCTAATCAAATATTTCTATCTTGTAACCTTCAAAAAATTTTTAAATTATTTAAAATTATTAACCACCAAAAATTTTAAAATTATTTAAAATTATTAATCACCAAAAATTTTAAAGTTATTAGGCTACATATATTAAATGTAAAAAACGAAGAAAGTGTAACCATGAAAAATTGTTTAGACAAAGAAACGTAAAGAATACAAGTGCTAAAAAAAAAAAAAAAAATAATAATAATAATAATAAAAAAAAAGAAAAACATTACCGATAGTTATCCATGTCCGGACTGGGGGATTGCTGCTCGTCCGCTGGTCGTATGGTAGCCGATAGAGAACTACGGGACCTTTTGCGCGGTGGCGGAGCGAGTCCACCGTCGTCCGACTCGCTGCTCGAGGCCAGGCTTATGCGCGTACCGCCCCGTTTTTCACACGATTATTATCCCCCGGGGTAACTGTTGATGACTTAGCAGCTAAAGCTGTGGGGGACTGAGAATTTGAAGGCACGCACACGGCCACGGTTGCGTTATAGGCACGGGGGCAAAAAGTCCTGGGCCTTAGCCTTTTCTTTTTTTTTTCCCCTCTCACCACTTGTCGTGTCTCTAAAAGAATGGTTCACTCGTCTTCTCGCGTATCTTCGCGTGTAGATGAACCAATCACCGCTGACGTTACCGCTATCTCCGCCGTTGTTCGACTCGATGGATACGAGTCCTGGGGAAAGGGATTCACCCTTGTTCAAAATTTGATGCGAAGCAGAGAACAATGACTGCGGCACAGCTGATACTTGTTTAGATCGCCGTTTACGTCACACCGTGTTCTTCTTTGCGGATAGGCAGGCTAGCGATCGTTGCGCCTGCTATATCCGCTCGTTACGTACTCGACTATAGACTGGCTGGCTTCGGTTTTTTTTTTTGGCTTTCTCTTTGTCTACTTAAAATTGCTGTTCACCGCGAGATGCCACTACAAAACTAATCTGAAATTAGGCCGGATTTACAATAAATATAGTAAGCCTTAAGGCTTCCGCACAATTGAAAATATAAGGAATAGAAAAGAAATATTAGAGATAAGGACTGATTTAACTTTTGTTAAAGTATCTTTTCAATTTTTTTCAGATTTTTTTAATATGTACATAACTTGTATATATCGCATAATTTGGAAAATTGAAAAGAAAGTTAGTCAATTAGTTCTTATCTCTAATATTTATTCTTTATTCCTTATATTTTTGATGCGAGAGCATTTAGGATACACAGAATTTTTGCATAAGCGCATGCCGGATTTACAATAGATGTAGTAAGCCTCAAGGCATAAGAAATTGATTAATCACAGTTAAATGTGAGAAGAATAATCAATCGTTATTGGTAATTTTCTTACAATTCAAGACTTATTACATTGTAAATCCGGCGTAATTTAGACACTTGCATAAAGAAATTGATTGGTCCATAAGCATATGCATAAGGAAATGGACCAATCAATTTCTTTATGCTTATGATTATGCTCTTATGCAAAAGTCTGTACTTCCGTCCTTAAGCGCAAAACATACACTTTTGCAGAAGCTTATAGCCATAAGCATAAGGAAATTGATTGGTTCTTTTCCTTATGCATATGTTTGTGGACCAATCAATTCCTTTACGTTTATGGTTATGCGTTTATACAAAAGTGTGTGCTCCCTGCTTTAAGCTGTAAAGAAATTATCAATAAGTTCGGATTTATAACAGGTAGTAAGTCTCAAATTGATCAATCATAGTCAAATGTGAGAAGAATAATCAATTGTTATTGGTAATTTTTTTGGCTTAAGGTTTATTATACTTATTGTAGAGTCAGCCCTAAAAATTATCACACAAAATCACGAATCTCAAAATCTGAATATACTTTGCACATGCGCATATATATAATTATAAAATAAACTTATTTTGCACGTAATTAAAAAATTTATCGATTCACAAACATATATTGTATTATATTGTATTATATGTAACATATTTGTAAATTACAAACGATCAATTACAGTTATCACAATATATATTTATTATTAAAAAACCAAACATTAAAAAAAAATATAAAACAATAGCTTTAATTGCACGTATAAATTTAAATAAAAAAATTATTTGTTACAAAACTAGCAAACTTTTGAAGAAAAAAGTATCAAAATAGAAACATTGATCTCTATTTTCTAACATTACAAAAAAATCAATTATTTATTTAAAAATTTCATACGTGCAACTGAAACTATTGTCTTATATTTTAAGAAAATGTTTGGTTTTTTGCTTTAGAGCTTCCATTGACTCGCTATGCATGCGCCCGTTTTTTTAAAGCGATTCACACTATTGCAGCTATAAATATTAATATTTTTTAACAAAAATTTTATAAATAATAGTTTAAATTATATACTTTGTGATACTAATGATTAAAAAAAATTAATTATTTACTAGAAAAAAAAAAATGTTTTAAATAGTTCTTTTTACACTGGTTTCGTACCTTATATTTTAAGAAAATTTTAAGAAAAGTTTCCGTGAAAGTGCGTACTTTTGGAGATTATAGGAAATTCCATTCTTTTTGAATACCCTGTATATTTCCTTAATAACACATGGATGCCTTTTGAATGTCTTAAGGAGGTCCTTTTGGAGATCTCTTTTTTCTGTACGGATTATCCAGAGAATATCTATGTTATATTCCTCTACTTTTTCAAGACCTCCTGAGGAATAGTAAATGAGCGGCTCATGCTACACCTAAAAATATCTTCAGGATATTCTATTTCAAAGACCTACGAATGTCCATATGATGTCCATAAGACATCGTGATTTTTAAAACGCCTATAAGGTATTCAAAATTAATCCAGAATATGTGATTAATACAAACATCAGAAAGTGATGTCTCGTGAGTGTAACACATCGACTATTGATCATTTTCGGATCTCATGAGACCTAACTTAGTACGTCTATAATTGGTTATTTTGTGATAAAAATTTAACATTTATTGTCCCAATAAGTAAAACAAATATATATTATATACAGGGTGTCTCAGATCAATTGGAATAATATTCGTGTGCAGATAGAGCGGAAAACTGAATCGAAAAGTCTTCTATCAAACTGAATCGAAAAGTCTTCTATCATTTTGCAATTTTTGCAATAATTAACGTATTATTAATTATTAAAAATCGCCGTATTAGCTCGATCTACCGCCAAATCCAAGCGCGTGACGAAAAAAATCGAAGTTGCTAGGCGCGAGGAATTGTTTACTATAAGTGGCAATGCTAGTAACCTAGCTACATTTTAATAAACAACTTCCCGCGTGCTTAGTAACTTCGAGCTTTATTATGCCGACAAGTTCTGCTGATAGAACACAAGCTTAATGCAGATGCTGATGTCAATTTGTTGCAATATTCTGCTTGAATCTGCTTGCAAATTGCTAACATTTTGCTTATTGGAGATTTTTTGCAAGAAGTACAATGTCGTCTACGTATGTGATTGACCACCAACTTTTCCAATTACTATTTTTCATTAAACAGGAACATGAATGTCTGACTCCATTCCTTGTTCAGAACTCCTCTGATGTTTTGTTTTCCTTTTATTATATTCCTCATCTCTTTGTATGTTTCCATAATTCTTTGTCTCAATTGCCCTCTTATTTCTGTTCTCTTCAGTATCTTTCCTAATTCTCTTCCGTCTACTTTGTGGAACGCCGCTTTAAGATCTGCAAAGAATGCGAAGATCTTTCCTTTTTTTTGTTATTGCTCTGTTAATCACATAGTTTAATGTGGATACATCATTAATCGTGTCTCTTTCTGCTCTAAATCCGAATTGTCCTTCCTCCAATTTTCTTTCTAATTCCTTTTTCAATTTCTCGTTTAGGAAATTTGCATAAATTGTGTAGACTGTGTCCAAGGTTACTCTCCTAGTTTTTTACATTGCTTTTATTTCTTCTCTCTTTCTCTCTTTCTCTTTCTCTCTCCTTTCTTGTATATTGTATATTTATTACATTTTTATTCCAATTCTTTGAGATTCCCCCTTCCCTTCAAATTTTGTCCAGTAGCTTTAAAAATACTTCTCTTATTTCCTTAGACATTAACCACCACGCTTCATTTTCTATTTTGTTCTCTTTTATGTTAGAGATTGACGTATGACATATTATTTGATTATTATAATAATCGAATCAGAAGTTAGCCATATTAGGATAAAAAATAACAAGACAGACACCGTTTGCGATGTTTTAGCCAATAAAATTCGTATAATGTGCAAAATATTTACATTAAATCATACAATTGTATTCGTTTCAAACAGCACTGTCATATTTATAGTCGGAGATCTTACTAACTTTTATCAATACTTGGACTTTGTTATATTTCTTGTTATATTTATAGTTGGAGATCTTACTAACTTTTATCAATACTTGGACTTTGTTATATTTCTTGTTATATTTCTTATTACATACAAAGCTTTTTTTCTTTTTTCTAATTTCTCTTTCTCTCTCTCTCTCTCTCTCTGATTTGCTAGGTTGTGCATCTTCATGACTAAGATCATGACTCTGAATGTTTTTAACACTCTAGTGTCTCTAGCATATCTTGGTTATCTTGTTCACCTTTTTTATTTTTTATTTATTATTATTCACTCTGCATTTCAGGCGTTACAACATAAAGGTTTCAAATTTAATATTTTGAACATATTAAATTTCTTAAAAATTATATATATACATCAATATAGACATCAATATATTGTTCTTTTGCACATATGCACTTATACTATTTAATATATATACACATTTATACATAATTTAACACATACACTCACTCATACAATCATTTTTATAAATAATATATCTAGACCGAGTGTTAAGGAGTGGGAATAAAGGTGCACGTAGAAAAGGATAAACTCTGTTTCGTGCTTCTTGCGTTTTCTCTCACTCGCGCGTAGCATAGCGAAAGAGAGTGCTATGTTACGTGCGAGCGAGAGAGATCGCAAAGAGCACAAAACAGAGCTTTTCTACGTATCCCCATTTCTTAAATAAAGAGAAACGCTAGATATATTCTATGTTTATGATCATTTTCTATGTATATCACTATACTATATAACCATATGTTATATAACATTTTCAATATATTTTTATTTTGCGCTTGAGGGGATTTGTCCCAGAGCGGGTAATAAATGAAGCTTTCCCTCTTTTTCTCTCTCTCCCTCTTTCTTTCTCTCTACCTATTTTACTTGCCTTTCTCTCGTCGCCAATCTATTTCTAATTCTAATTATCAACTTAATCCTAGTTTCTCTATTATCAATACATTACAAGCGCTACAATTTTTATTGTATCGAAATATTCACAAATAGCGCCAACAAATATTCCCAGATAGTAATTTGACAGTAAATTGTCGCCAAATTGGCATCAAATTCAGTCAAACTTGATAACAAATCCGGTGTCATATGTGTCCGCAATAAGCTCATGTTTTGCTAGCAAAACTTGCTGATATAATCTGACAAATTGCTCGCAAAAATCAAGCAAAACTTGATATAACTTGATGTCAAATTGGCGATAAAAGAGCAAGATCTGCGCAGGGCAATCTGATGGCAAAGGATCCCGCATCATCCCAATGTTATTCTTGAGAGGTAATAAAAAAGGAATTTGTTCAATTTGCACAGAAACTGTTAAAAAACAATTTGCGCTGCCAAATAATCAAAAAAGTTAGAACACAAAAAGTTTTTGTTACAACAGGATTTATATTATGGAAAAATGCGTATTTATTTTTTGCCTATAAACATGAAAAAAGTGAATTTCATCGTAAAGTTAACGAGTTACTGTTAAGTTCAAAATCTATGAGTGTCGCTCAGCAAATGTCAGTGGCGAATAAAAAAATAATGATGGAAAATAGAATAGCATTAAAAAAAATATTTTGTTCTATCAGAATTTTAGCTCTACAAGGTTTGCTGCTAAGAGGCAATGACAGCGATGAACGTTCAAATTTAAAACAAATCCTTCAAGCAAGATCTGAAGATGTACCAGAATTAAAGGCATGGCTCGAAAAGGGTATACATGGACATCTCATGATGTACAAAATAAAATTTTTGAACTCAAAGCATCAAGAATAAGGCAGCAAAATTTAAAAGAAAAAATTTCAAAACAGCTCGCGGCCTAATCGCCTATTGACTTCAGATCCTGATCAACCAGAATTGCGAGCCGTTAGCCGCGCTCATCTGCGCCATCAGCACACGATGATCACATGCCGTCCATTGTTCTATCCGCTTAGCTATTTAGTTATGTCTCGTCTGTCTAGCTATTAAATCGTATATCGTCTATATCGTGTATTTGTCAGTCTAGCAGTTAAGACTGTGTCCTGTCTCTCTAGTCGATAAATTGTGTCGTGGTCACATAATAGCATTTACATCTAGTCTTTTTCAAGCTAAGCCGCAGAGTAAGTAAGTTGAAACTATCAAGTATCAAGCGGTCACGCGACACTCTATAAGCTATTCATATAAATTAAACCAATAAAGACATTGCTAACCGATTTGCGAATCTGAGTCTTCTCTTTTTCTGAACTCTGACCTCCTGAATCGACGATCTGTGTGGTTGGGAAAGACGTACCGTTACAATAAATACATATTGTTACGTTAAAATATATTTACGTAATATTACAATTTTTCTATGCAGTATGGAATAATTCATGAAGCCGAATTATGAAACTCTGTATAGTAAAATCAAGAGACGCGATATATAGCGATGGAATTAAATATTTTACAAATAGATTCTAATTTTGTTTGCATGGTTTTAAACTCTTTATGATTACTTTAGAAAAAAAGTATTTTTAAATAAAAATAAACTCGAATCTGGACGAAATAAGGTCAAAAACTTTGAGTATTTAGAAAAACACAAGAGCATATCACTTAAAAATAGATTAAAACCTTGATGAAATATGTTTGAATCTTTTTCAATACTTAGAAATTTTACGTTGTTTTGAATCAAAATGTTTGTATAAAAATTATTTTAATATATTACTTTTATCATAATTATAATTTTTTACAAACAATAAGTATAATACAAAATATTTAATATATAATATTTAATAATCTAATATTTGTATCAATCATTTAGAAGTAATAGTATTTGATTTATAATCTTAGTTTTTAATTTTGCTTAGTTTTCTATTTCGCTTTTTATTTATAATATAAATTTTAATATAAATTTATAATATAAATTTCTTGCTTTAAAAAATATTATTTCTGATGAAACAGGTTGACTATAATTAATACATAAAGTATATGGGTGTGTTTGATTGTAGATATAAAAATTGGGAGGTGTGTATATATGTAGCAAATATTGAGTACCTTTCCAGCAACGGAATACTGTGATACAGTATTATAATATCGATTTGCAGCTAGAACAATGTTTAGTTTTTTTATTATTTGTCAGATTGCAGAGCAGTTAATTTACATACATTTATCATTAGATATACATACTTAATATGATGTATGTTAACTATTAGTAATAATTTAAGATAACAGAAGATACTTTCACTGTAAAAGTCAATATTTTTTAAACAAAAATTTCACTTGAATATCATTCCGTAGAAAAAAATGATATTAAATGTTAAAATTTGGTATCTATGGAGCGATGACAGTATTTTAGTTGTATTGTGTCGATTTGTGTCGTAAATGGAAAGTACTAGGTCATACACTGTATTACACAGTCTGTGTACGTGCTGGAAAGCACCTATTATAAATCAATTCAATAATAATAGCAATCTCTGAGCAAAAGGTCAGAGTATTAAGAATACTAACAAAATGAAAAAACTGGCAAATAAGAACAGTTATTGATATGCAAACTTTTTGTTGTTAAATTTTATGAACAAGTTTGCATTAAAAATGTATATGTTTTGAACCGTTTTTGGCCCATCTTTAGCATAAACAATAAACTACAAAAATCAGTTTTGTATTAAAAATCTGTGCAATATTGAATGCTACAATCAAAAATCCAAATTGAAATCGATAAATAACAAGTGACATTAAAAAACGACTCAACAGATGCAAGCCGGTCAACAATGTCATTGTCATTTGTCATTGTTCCGTCGGTAGTCCATTCCGCATTAATTCCAACTAAGAGTTCCAATAGTTTTTATTATAAACTTTATGCTTACTTACTAACATTCTGGATGATAAAAAAGTTTAACAAGTTTGATTTTTTATTGCCTTCTTATATATCAAACATTGATATTTATCGTTCATATTATATTTTTTTCTAATTTTTTAACCAGCACATTTTTTATTGTAGCGTTATAGCCCAATGTTTCGTGAAAATGTTAGATTACTATCCCGGAAATGCCTAGTTATCTCGCAGTTTCACTCAACATCCGTAATTGTATGAACAAAGTCACGTAAGATAAGAATGTTAAAAGTGAGTGAGCTTACCTAAGAACCGCAATAAGCTCCCTAATTGTCTAGTTTAATCAAAACTGTATTCTTTCTGGAAAGTTTCACTTCAACTATTTTGTTGAAAAGTATATTTCTTGAAATTGTGATTTTTTTTGTCATTGAATCAGTCTGTAATTTGTCGAATCTTTGTCACATAACTAAAATCAGCTTCTTCCCTTTCCAACTTTGTGTGGTTCTCTTTCGGTTTGAGCACATATACTTCGCTGCTAAATACCCTGATGTGATTCAGCGTGAGTTACCATGTCAGATCTTGAATGATATCGAATTAAGAGTCTGTGTAGTTAGAGTTTTATTTAATACACCGCTTATTACTTCTACAGACTTCTTGATAAATCCTTTGTGTGGAACATAGACCAAGCATAGACTAAATAGACTCTCCAAAGTATCATCTTTAAACAAAATGTAATATTTTACTCCATTTTTTGATAATGTGTTCATGAGACTTAAGTCACAATAAATAAGTTTATCTAAGTAAGTTTATCTGGTAGGAAGTTTTTCTTCTTTTGTTGGAAGAAAAAGGCTTATATTGTTTCCTGTATTGACAGTTTTCACAGAAAAAGTAATTCATATCTGACATTTTCACGCCTTTAAGATTCTGTTTGATTATCACAGAGTTTCATGTTAATATGTCCGAGGTATTCGTGCTAGAATTTTAAATCATTGCGCAAATCTGTTTGCTTTCGGAGCAACGATTGTACGAAATAACATTGAGTAAATATTATTCCATTTACAAATCGGCGCACGCCACAATTTTTTTTTTTTTTTTTTGAAAATTTTAGCCAAATCTTTTTATTTTATTATTGTCATTCCTTTCTTTATTAGAACTCTTTCAAAAAATAGAAACTTCTTTTCTAGTTTGGAACGTACAAAACATTTGTGACTCATATCATTTTCCATCAATGTATTTTTCTATTTTGATAGTATTAATTATTTATCCTTTTATTGATAATTCTTATTTATTAGCAAACGCAACATCATTTTTATTTGTTTCTTTGAACTTCCAGAAAAATTCCCAACGATGAATTATATGCGTGGATGATCTGCTATGCACAATCCATTGTCTTCATTTGTTTTGGGTATTACAGACAAAATCTTTTGCTACTCGAAATTGAATGCCAAATTATTTCTTTACTTCTCCTTTTGATCTTCACTAGTCTTCCTCAGACTGGAGTAGTTTCAAATAAAATATTCCTTCGTTTGACAATTATAGCAAGCCACTTTGCTCATGTCTTTTCGTTTTGTTTAGTTTTTTTTCATTTTAATCATTGACTCGAGAGCTCTTTTTTTACTTGAAAAAACGAGAAGTGCATTTTCTTGTTCTTTTTTCTTGAAGTTAGACTAGCTTCATTATTTAGCAATCTTGTCGTGAGATTTGGTAATGTCTGCCTTGTCAAAGAAAGTCAAGTCTGATAAAAATTTCGATATTTTGTTGATAGTGTATCAAGAATTTTTGTATTTATGGCAACGTTCAGTGTCTCTCCGATCTCTCTTATCTGTCAAGTCAAGTTTTCCACTTTGGTTACGTGTTGCGCCACCAACTCATTTTATTAATAGTATTATTTTAATAAGTATTATTTTATATTAAATAAGATTATTATTATAAGTATAATTAATATAGCAGAATATAAATAAATAATTTTTATTAATTACTCAGTTTGGTTGAAAATGAAATTCTATTCGCTCAATTTCCTTTTTCCGCATTTTGCAGACTTTACACATATATGCTTATGACAAAAAATTGAATATGAATATATAGAGATCCTCTATGGAGAGATGGATCAATGTTCTGATTGGCTGCTGACATTTTTATGTAAATCAGAAATGAGAGAGAAAGAAAAATGAGGAAGAAAGAGTGCGATCATATATAGTCTCTATAAGATTTAAAAAATTATAATTTTATTCTTTTTTCGAAGTTGCCTGTATCCAGTTTTCATAATAATGGCGGCGGATTGATCTACCTCTTCCTACAGGACGAGTATAAATAGCGCATTGCATAGTGGTAAGCGAGTAAACTATATTATTTCAATAAATAATAATTCAGTAAATAATATAAATAATAATTACAACAAATAATAATTATTTTTCTGTTAAAAAATATGATTTAATGCATCAACAATGAAACAAATATTATTTGGTTGAAAAACATTATTTCAAATAATAATTATTTTTTCGCCGACCAATATGGTTTAATACTAAGAAACTATTAAACTTTTATTCAACAAAATAATGTCTTGTATAAAATTTATGTTTTTGTAATAAAATAAATATAAATCAAACAAATAGATATATTAAATCTAAAGAAATCTTTTTCTCTGTGTATATATATTGATAAATTATAACTATGGTATGTAAAATGTTGAAAAAGTTTTATTGCAATTAAATCAAAATTAAATATGTTGATAGAACTTTCAATTCTCAAAAGGAATTTATTGATGGAGGAATTTGTATTGATACATTATAGATGCTAAGATATTTATAATTAAATATTTGTCATATAATATAAGTAATATAGTATATAAGTATATACGTTTATGTATAATATAGTATATACGTATGTAATATAATATAATATTATGTATATGCGATTTATTGCAAATTAGATTATTGTGAACCTATATCAAGTAATTATTAATTCATTTACACTTATTTAAATTTAAGAGTTTTTTTAGGTCATTAAAAAATTTATTATTAACATTGATGAATTTAAAATGACGAAATTAATATATAGAGGCCATTAAAAAAAAATATTAAAATATTTTAAGATTTAGTATGCCCTAAAATTAGTCGAAATAAAAATGTCAGCAAATGAGCTGTTTTTGAAATATTTGAGATTTTTATTTTTATTATTTTTTTTTTTTTTTTGAGATATTGCAAATATGTCAAAAACGGCTCAATTGCGGATCCATGTTTATTTTTGATTTATTTTTGAAAATAAGTTAAAAAGTTTTAATAAACATGAATGCGTAAATAAGCCGTTTTTGAGATATTTAAAATATCTGAAAAAAATAAAAATAAAACTAAAAATTGTTCATTTGCGAACCAATGTTTGTTAAAACTTTTTGATTTGTTTTTGAGCATTCTATATCTCTTTAAAATATTTTACTCTTTTTTAAATGCTCTAAATATAGATATCAAAATAAAAAATGTTTAGATTTTTGCAAAAATTTATATATTTTTTTGCATTAAATTCATATTAAGCATAAAGCGATTTAAAATTTTTTTAAGTAAACATAATTGAAAATTATTTAGTAGATTTTTAATAATCTATTTACATCAAACCTCATATTTAATTATGAATATCTTATTAAACATCGAATAATTGATACACCAAATTTTTTTTTGAAGATTGAAAGTTCTAACAGTATACTTAATTTTGATTGCAATAAAATCTTATAGCTATTTTTTGCAATTCTGACTGCAAATTTCTCAAAATTATGACGTAACAAAACAATTTGGAAAATAAAATCATATTCAGCATAAAAAAATCTACAAAAAAATGACTATTTATATGTTTGAAAAAAAAATTATTTTTTGTTGATTTGTTTAATCAAATCAATATGTATAATTTAATTTTATAAGTTCCTGAAATCACACAATTATAACTGGCTCTTTGTAGAATATATAGCTCGTATCTGAACTAAGGTGATTATCCTGAGCTTAAACTGATGTCGAAGAGTTTGGAGCTGAAGCCGATGGTGGAGCGCGAGCCGGTGTACTTGTACTCCAGTCACTCAGTCACTCGCCGGCCGTTGGTGTAGAATGATCGTAGTATTTTGTCGATCCGTTCGTGTTTTCACGTTACTAAAAACGCTTGCCGTAGAGCATCGTTTCTTGTCTATTTACAGAGAAGAATACTATTTTTGTGACGTTGCTGCAAAAAATTGCACGGTATCATGTTCGATTTATAAAAAATCTGAAGAAAATTACTTGTCATAATCTCTTTTACAATAACGTTTCTCTCTCTTTCTCTCTTGCGGTTAGAATTTCGGTGCAATGGTCTCCTGCGGAAAAATCGAGAGTTTATGTGAGACATAAGTGAAAAGTGAGCGAGAGTTTAACGCCAGAAGAGTTTCGAAGCGAGCGTGCGAAAATTTGTGTTGTGTTATGCACCATATATGAATGCATTTTAGTTTACGAGTGTTTACCTTCGACAACCATCTATTATATGGTTAACCTATACATCCTTATGTCATGTTGGATTAACCAGATTACGTGCATCGGAATATTCTTTGTGTAAATAAATCATCGACTGTACAGACGCTGTGAAAGAAAAGGTAAGGGTGAGTGATCGAGCATGTGATTCCACACTTGCACATTCTCGCTTTTCACTCGCATGAACGGCACGAACGCTGTCGCCGCGTTGCCACTTTGATTCGTACAATTACTATAATTGCATAATATTGGTATTAATTAGCGCGTGGTTTATCTTGCACTCTGATATTAATGAAGAAATCAATAGGTGTACGCATTTTTGCTTTAATTGATTTCATCTACAATGCGACATGATATTAAATATTATAAAAGGGTTATTTATCAAAGGATTCCTTCGTTCTGACAGTTTAAACACCGATCGAAAACATGCTAATTGGAATATCATCAATTGCGATCGAAAATTAGATATTGTTTCTATTGATATCATGTAAAAGGATATAAGCAAGACTTATTGTCATTCTAGTATAAATAATGTGATTTATGATTTTCAAAATTTTTAATACAGAGTTATTACTATTTTATAAATATAAATGAAATTGAATGACTGGAGAATATATATATATATATATATATATATATATATATAATATTATGTATATAACATATATATTATCAAGAAGTTGTATGATCTGATCCAAATTTTTAAATTTTAATATAAACATCCTACGAAATAGCGCTACATAAAATTTTGGAAATATTATTTTTTTAATATGAAATCTTTTAAAAGATTGTACAAAAGATGAAATATCAAAATTATCATTAACTTTCTTCAAATTATATATTTTATCACAAATAATAAATTGTACAATAAATTGTATTATTCAGATATTTCACATATATAAAAATATTAAAAAATGACAATAATCTACTAAAACAACAACAAATTTGTTTTGAAATTTGTGATAAAATATATAATTTGAATAAAGTTAATAATAATTTTGATATTTTATCAAATTAAATTCACTTTTATTTAACATGTGTAGGTTTTTTTTGAGTTACAAATTTTAAAAACTTTATTCAGCGAAAACTATATAATATTTAAAAAATATGTGAAAAATATGTCATATCGCTAAATAGAATAAAATAATGTATACATGACAACGTATCGAACTAGCATGGTGCGGTACGACGGCATATCAGAGCGATGAACAGCGACGTAGGGGAGATTACAAGAGTCGTGCGACACACGTGGAAAGAGCAAAAGGAGCGGCTCAATGATGGCGGGAGGAATATACACAAGCGCGCATTCCACAGACACGCATACGCATGATTGCATGGTTCGTGATTTGTTACTGGTTATTCACACCTGCGCATTCGCACTACTGCGTCATTGAATTTAAATTTTTAAGAAATACATAAAATACAAGATTTTTTAAACCTAATTTGATTATTTAAAATATCTTTACTATCTTCGAGCATAAAAAATACATAAGACAAAAAGTATTTGTTTAAAAAAAAAACTGAAGTATTATGATAAAATATATATATATATATACATCTTGCTACACACATATTTTTTAAAATGTTTTATTTGAAAAAACATGTTACAAAATCCAGCAATAGATTGCACAATTTTTTATTTTTAATTCTAACAATATATTTTGATATAACTTTTATTGCCAAAAAAAAATTTTGAATAATAAAATAAGATTTTTTTAATATAATGTGTTTTTAATGATCTTGGCATCAACTTCTTATCTTAAAAAAAAAAAGAATTTTTTAATGGACATGTCAGGTTTTTTAAACATATATTTTAAAAATTTCTGTACATAAAATTATTTAAATATAAGAGCATAATATAAGTATTTCTAACAAATAAATCTGTTATGAAATTATGAATATATTAAATATATTCTATATATATATATATAAAAGAAAAGGAGAAATTGTCATTAGAAAATAATTATTACTGATTTTAGTTCTAAATAAGAGGAGAAGTCAATAAAAGGAATTGTATTAAGTTTTTTAAAGGAATATGTTTTTGTAACTGATTACTGCATTTCTTGAAACGTCTCATATACATATGCATAGTTCTATGTACGTAGGCTTGTCGTAAAGCTATTTTTATTTCCGATGTACGATGAATGCACTTCGAAATATCGTATACTATTTAGAGATTTTATGGTTTAAGTTAGGAATACCTATAAAAGATTTGATCTGAACCATTCCGAAAATAGCGTAAAATCAAATTTTGAAATACTTGTCTTTTCTGATCATTATAATTTAAATTTTGAAGTTTCACATATTTAAAGAAAAGTTTCCCACAGACCTTACATGTAATTATTTTTGTTTTATTTGCGTTTCGCTTGTGAATTAGCAAAAAATTAATTTTATCATGCAAAGTTGTATTCTGTAAATTATAATAGCATAGTTAATTAAGTATATTAAATTTTTATTTGCAGTTCGATGTATAGAAATACTTAAAAATATATAGCTTTGCAAATAATTTATATTCATTGAAATGTAAACATATCTTCACTATTATAGATATAGTTACATTTGTGTTAATTTTAGATCAATAACTATTTTTATTTTTAATTAGCCAGCACATAATATTTATGAACAAGTGTAATATTTTAATTGAAATACAATTGAATCACTCAGTAATTAACATAAATAAAATTGCAACAATATAGACACAATGATTTATATCCAGAAATAATTTGCATATTTACTCCATTATCATCTAATTAGGATTAATAATTATCGAGTGTAACCTACTGACGACCGGATGTTGCAATGGTGTAATGAGAACACGTGCCATCTCACCAACATGACCTGTCAGCAAAATTTTACATTGAATCATCAACAACCATTATTAAATCATTAATATCTTATCAAAATTTTTACTGAATTAATAAAAAATATATTAAAATAAAGAAATCTACAAGCTTTTCATATTAATAAAATTAAAATATCAAAATTACTGTTTTTACAAAATTCTTCACAAAAAATATCTTACAAGCATTACAATGATCCGTCAATCGAACGAGAGGATACAACAAGGAAAGTTCTTGCAATCTCGTTAATTCCTCAGACTCTTCTAGCGAAGTCGAAGCTATCTAAAAATACATGATAAATAACATTGAAGGTGTTCTTTTTCTCTTTAATTCATGAAAAATTATTTTAAAACTAAAACAACCACGTAGTGCGATTCGTAGCAAAGTTGATACAAGACGAAAAATTTGTAACTGGTTTTTAACTGTTCTTCTCCGGTAGAAATTTCTTACATTGGCATAACTTGTCGAGGAATTTAGCATAGTTTCACTACGAATGCCACGTTGCTCATTCCGACGAAGTTGTGCGGCGGCTTCCGTAATTAATTCGCTGAACCTAGCTGCTACTTCCTTCCATCTTATCAAATCATTAGGCTGTAAAATAAAAATTGGAATAAAATAATCAAAAAAAAGAAGTTCTAAAAATGTGTTCTGTGAAGCTGTATTTAAACAAATAATCTAAATCATATAAAGAAAGTAAAAAAAGCAAACTTATATATAATTAAAAATTAATATATAAAAGAATAAAACACATATACATATAGATTTTTACATTTTTTAATTCCTAATTCTCAATTAAATTAAATTTAATAAAATAATGTCTATTTGATATTAGGCAAATAAATATATTATCACCGATAGATTAAAAAACACTGGCAAAAGAGCGATGGGTAAAGGAGATCCGCGCAGTTCAGAGCACTCAGACGGAGGTCCTGATAAAGTCAAGTGTCTCAAAAGATCTAAGACATCAATCAGAAGCTCGCCATGACGACCACCGACATCCTGTCTAATAAGTCCTAAAGCATCCTGCGCAATAATTTGTGCTTCCACACCTGGATTGTCAGCTAATCAATCATAAAATATTTATTTATTTTTATTTACCTTACTTATCACATTTGAAGAATATAAAAATACATAAGAATAATATGGACATACCAAAAAAGTTATTGAAATATTTTAATATTGAAAATTAAAACGTTAATAAAAATGTATCAAAAATTTAGATGGAAAAAAGATTAGCTGTTGCAAATTCTTATTTCTGACGTTAAAATTTTTATCTTGATGTCTCATGTATGACATCGTGATATCGCAATTCACCAAAACTGGAATTTTGCTTACGATGAATTTATAAATGTTTGTCGAAGAGCATTGTATTTTTGCGTTACGATTTTCAATGACGAATAAGTTACAATTATAAGAAATATATTTTTTCATTTATATTATTCTCGTTTTTCTTTTATATAATTTAAATGCATTCTTAATTTTTATTTTTTATTCGTCATTATTTATTTACCGAGGATCAATTCTTGCACATGCTGTGGCATAATCGGCTTTTTTAGATGGCTGAGAAAAATCTGTAAAGCCGCCGCGCATTCCAGAGCTGCATTGTTTGAATCTTCGAAATGTGGCTTATGACCTTTCTTTAGAGAATTAAGAATATGCCGTCGAAGCTCACGACGTCCTGCTCGACGAAAGAGTCCTTCCACTCTAGCATCTTTAATCAACAATTTTGAAAAATTTAAGTTATATATGCATAATAAATATTTTGTGTAACGCGTAAATAAACTCTTACGCTCTTTCAAAAAATGTATAAGTTCTTTCACTGCATCTAAAGACTTTTGCGATATTATGTCGTCACCTGCATCCTGCCTGAAAATCAAAAGAATACGGAATACGGAAGTGAATCATGAGAGACAGTAAACAAATAAGCGATTCTTTTTTAAAGTTAACGGATGTATATAAAAAGCGGGTAAATTATTTGATACAACAGTAGAAAACATTTTTGTTCTTAGCACCATGTGCCCTTGCTGCATCCTTCATGTACAAGTTTATAAAGAGCTGTAATAATTTTTTTGCTTGAATCTTTTAAGTATGTCGAGACGAATTTTTCATCGTTGTTTATTATTTTATGTATCCGTGAGCGCGATCCTACTTTGCGGATCGTCGCGAAGGATTCCTAGAAGTGCATCCTGTCCCTCGTGCAGTCGAGATTGTCCAGAAGCTTTGACTGTTCAGCTACCATGGTAAGGATAATTTAAATATAAAATTTATATATATATATATATATATATATATATATATATATAACCATCTTTTTAAAAAATTTCAGGGCTTAAATTTTCAATGTGTATTAGAATTCCAAAATTCAAATATGTCAGATTTGAAAGATTTACAAAGAGTAAAAAGTCTTTAAATTCCGACATTTTTTTTTTTAATACTAGAATTTATAAAAGATCAAAAACCAAAATTTTACAAAATTCTAAAAACCACTTTCTGAATTTAAAAATTTGAAAAATGTTACAGGAATTTAGATGAAGATTCAAATCTACAGCCAAGAGTCCTACGAGATTTTCCCGTTAATTCGCTCCGAAATTCTCATCGCTCCAATTTGATACAAAAAGGAATTTCTCAAGGCACAACATACGATATTCTACCAAATCAAAATTTAGTGTCCCTCAAGAGCTTCTCCCCACAAGAAACAGCAAGCAGAAATTTATTCTTTAAAAATTTTCTTAATAAATTTCCAAAATTTTCAGATAGGCGGGAAATATTTTCTCAGGACAGATCCGCAAATAGATATCCTCTTGCTCACGTTCTTCCATCAATTTTCAGATCAGAAAATGTCTTCAGGAATCCTCGTAATAAATATTCCAGCACTTTGTTAGATAAAAGCTTCGAGAATAATATAAAAGACAAAAAGGATTCTACAAATAAAATGCTCGACGTTTATCATGCCGATAGAGACACAGAGCCTTTGAATTCAAGATACGCTTCTTCTTCAAACATCATCTCTCCACAAAGATTCAGTCCGAAGATCGAAAATACTTTCCCATTCCACCGGGATCCAATTTCTCATATCTTCGATGAAAAAAGAAATGTAATCGAGAAATCTCCGCGCGCAAATCCTGTTAATCAGCAATACAGCCTAGCGTATCTTCAAAAAGGATATAATTCCATTCTGCCGGAAATCAAACATGATCCTTACGTTCATCCTCTTGAAAATATAAATACTTGGAAGCCGACAAAAAATGATGGATTCTTCGATAATTGGGACGAAAAGATAAAAGATTCATCACAATCTTTAAATGTAGAGCAGTCAAAGCAAGCTGAAAATAATTTGTTAGAAATGTATCCTGCGAAAGAACAAGAAATTAACATCAAGGATAATGAGCAAATCAATAAGTCTATACTCCCTCATAATTTAGATAACCAGGAACAGACAAATGATGGAGAAAATTTCGATGATTGGGATTACGCCGCATACAAAAATTCGCAGGAATCCGCAAAAATTAATCAATTGAAGGAAACTGGAAATAATTGGTTGCAAGTGTTTCCGGCGATGGAAAGAAACATTAAATACTTTGAAAATGAGAAAGACACGGATAAGAAATTTGCAGAGCAAGAAAATATAAAACAGGAATATTTTGAAGATGAGATTGTACAGGATGCCCACGAGACTGAACAAAGTAAATATAATCCTTATACTTTTAATCAAAATATGAATAATTGGAGAACAATACAGGATAAAGAATTTTTCGATAATTTGGATTTTACGCACAAAAATTCACCAAAGACGGATCAATTGGAAATGTATTCTGAAGAGAATAATGAGAAGTTCTTTCAGAATTTGAAAAATAAAGATATAATCCTTGAAAGTAAAACACAAGCTAGTGATGATCGAAATAATCGTGCATCCATGCTTAATGCCTATAATGCTTATATTCTTCCTCGACATTTAAATATTTTAAATGATGCGAAGTATTCTGTCGATTCCTCGGAGATACAAAAAATTCCAGAAGCTAAAAACAATATATTACGTGCAAATCCTATGGAAGAAAATAATGAAAAGTTTTTTATGGACGAAGATATTATTCAGAATAACGCGGCTATCCAAGATTTGATTCTATCTAAGGATATTTTTGATATGGATGAATATAGCAGCCATAATGTAGACAAAAAGAATACCAGGGATAACACTCAGATTTTGACAAGAATTGATCCTGATTTATTGGATGACATTGAAGATCTCCCACTAGAACCAACCGAATCGACATCAATGGAATCCCTTGCAGAATTTTCCACACTCAAATAATAATAATAGAAAGTTGATAGCATATTATAGCATGTGTCATATTTAGCGAGCCATCTTTTATCTGAAATCTTTTTATAGAGTCAATTTTTTTCTTAATAAAAAAAGGATCTCTCTCTCTCTCTCTCTCTCTTGCACTCTCAAGATCAATAATTTTAAAACAAGAACTACAAATAATTTGAAATAACTTTCAAAACTGTATAAAGATAAAATAATAAAATTTTCTAACATTATCATAAAATAAAATTTTATTTAATATTATTTAAAATTAGAGTTTAAGAAAAAGAGTGTAAGAAAAGAGTTTAAGAAAAATTATTTAATTTAAAGCACACAAAATTTTAATTTGTTTTTCTTTTATAAATATATAAATATATTTTAATATTAGTAATAATAATTAAGGTGTAATTAGTTTAATATATATATATATATTTAGTGAGAATCACAATAAAGTCGTTTGTCGCGTATCGGCAGGCACGCCTACAGTGTTGCGGAATTAACGAAGCGAGCGACTGGACTAGATATTCCGGTGTGCCGGAGCCCCCCTCGTCCTGCTATTTCACGAGGTTTGTACAACATCCTGGAAACACCCTTGAGTGCTCGAGACGGCTGGCGGTAACGCAAGTTTCAGATTTAGTACCCAGAGTTGCCTCGAGGACTCCGTCCGAGATGAGAATCCAACAAGCCCGCTAAGCGACGTCCTGCTTTTCCTCTTTAAAGAAACTCTCCTGATGCCACTTAATCGATCTCGCTTTCGACTTTTAGAGTACGAGGACGCTGTGTCGTAGCTCTTAAGCGTCCTCGCTCGCCAAAACGTGAGAGCAATTTGCGGCACGATCTGATTTATCTTGTCAGTCTGATGAGCAAGTTTCTTTAAAGCTTTGCGCAGACTGGAGAGATACTTTGTTTACTGTTACAAGGATTCATATCGAGATCGCTCTGCTTGTTCAATAAGATCGACACAAGATGAAAACCGCAGCGCGTAAAAGTACAAATATAATAGCTTTCCTATCGAAGAGATAAATCTGTACCTCATCTTGAGATTGATTTTCTTTTCACCGTACTTGAAATCAAAATCGATGATGTACTAAACGAATCATCAAACTTTTAAACGATACGATGAAGTTCATGCTCTTCGAAAATTGATATCTGCCGATACGTCTTATCGCGGGGAATTTTCGTGCCTTCGATATTCGACGTCGCATTAAATTCGATAAACCTTGAACTCCATACCTCGAGCGATGAGATTACACTTATTTAGAGATATCAATGAGAATTTAAATCTGTTCCATGTAATTGAAATGTAATACACTGCGAGTGCGTTGAATTTCCGCAGCTGTCACGAGATGCGGTATATCTCGCTGCAGAAAACGGATGGTAGAAAGTTCGTGTCATCTGTATCACAGCGTGTAACAGACATTTGTATCCACCGTGTATTTTTTGAATTTTCAAACGCTCCGCCTCAACGTATGTCATGAAAGGGGTGGGAGGAAAATTTAGAGAGAGATATTGTTTTATTAATACTACGAGGCCGTACCTTATCATCGGATGTATATCCTGAGTCATTTATCGCGATCATATTATTCCCATTGGAAAGGGGAGGTTCGACCTATTGTGATGATAATGTCGGAAGCCTTCTATGAGAGCAACGGCAATGCACGTACACGTGTCCCTTCGTCGAACGCGATGTTGTG
Source organism: Cataglyphis livida (assembly GCA_039654365.1). NCBI lineage: Eukaryota > Metazoa > Arthropoda > Insecta > Hymenoptera > Formicidae > Cataglyphis > Cataglyphis livida. The sequence goes on from JBCEZV010000092.1 coordinate 8,563,308, forward strand.
TGCTTAACGTAGGGCCAAACAAACCGTGTTTGGCCCTACGTTCGACAAACCGCGTGCGCGCCCATAAATTGGTTTAAATATTGATCCTCATTTTAATGCGAAGCAGAAATTACACGCTATGCAAATTATATCTGATTATATCATAGAATTTGTCGCCCGCAAGATACGCACAGTGGTGTTTATCGTGTTAATAATCGGCACAAAGCATCCTGATTATTCCTTCACGCCTATATTCCTTTGAATCACCGATAGCAGCAGATTGATTTCTCAGAATAGCCGCGATAGAAGTTGCGCGAGTGGCTGATAAATCATTACAAAGAATATCGTGCTGTTAATTGTTATAGTCACGTCGGTATGGTTTTTTACGAATCCGCTATCGTATTGACAGGCTGATTGTTGGCACTGAAAAAAATATTTTCCGCCTAAATTACAAGAAAAATATAATCATGCTTATTGTCTTCGAGCAGCGTGTTGCGCAATCTGGCAAAAAGTATTGATGATTTTACACTCACGTTTCATCGACCGATATTTTTATGACAGTCGCTGTATGAGAATATGCTATACGCTGAGATGAATAATAATTTGAAGTCGAAAGTAAAGCCACAGATCAGAGCGTATGTGCACTCACTGCCGTGCTTTTGTATATATTTTTCATGAAAATGGAAAACACTATTCTCCATGCGCGCGACGTCCCGCGCGTGTCCCTTTATAAATTTTTCATTCAGAGCAATATATATATATATATATATATATATATATTTTTTTTTTTTTTGGCACTTTTTACTTTTTGTATCTATAGCGTCTATTTTATATAATATTTTTATTAAAACAAATATTGGAGAGAAGAAAACAAAATATATCGAAAATGCACTAGATAGATAAATTCTTGATAAATGAAGCTTGGACTGATTAACGAATTAATCAGTTTCGCGCTTAATGAGATAAATTCAACTTGAATAAACTTTAAGTAGTTTATAATTTGTTACGATTTTGTAACATTGTATCAGCATAATAGTTCTGTAAGATAGAAAAGTTTCTTGTTCTCTACCTCGGCGATTCATCCATTAATAACTGTGTCCCATCCATTAAATTTCCATTAATTATAATATTAATAATTCAACTAGTATCTGTTATATTACATGAAAAGGTAAGAAATATTTTCTATTATATTAATTAATTCTTTATTTAAAAGACGACACAAAACAGATTGTTTTTACTGTAATTGCAGTATTGCAGAGTTCTGTGATAATTTATTTCCGCAGAAAGCAGAGCATAAGAGTTAATATTTTAATAAGATAATTATTTTTCCTGTTTTTAACATTACGCCATTTGAAATATAAAATTTGCGCAATGTGTACTGGTTGTCTCTTTCTTCTTCTCTCTTTCTTTCTCTTTCTATTTCTATTAATATTTTTTTATTTACATTTTTTATATACAATTTTTACTTTAATGTAAAAATTATATTTGCACTTTTAATTAAAATGTATCTGATCCAATTGAGAATATATGAGCGGTATACGAGATTTAATCAATAAAGTGACATGTTTTGAACTAGATTATTGCATTAAAACAGTGCAAATTTTATATCTACGTTTCCTAGATAATTAAAAAAAAATAAAATATATATAATTAAACAAAATAATCTTAATTATTATTACTAATAATTTCGTAAAAGCTTTACACACACTCGTCTGTCCAAACACATATTCTCCTTGTCGTTAAAATTTGTGAGTTCGCTCCCTCTTTGTTAAAATTGATTACTCGTTCATACGAAGCTAGCCATCGATCATGCCAAAGTAAACGCCACCGTACAAATGTGTCTCTCTAACGGACCCAAGATTGCAGCTATTAATGTACCGGTATTAGCACTTGGTGCGCAGATTAAGTTGCATTCGAACGAAATTGCATTTGCCGGTTCGTTGCGCGGCAATCTTAAATGTTCGCGCCGATGTGTCTTCTCTTCTATTAATAATCCCCCGCAGATTCTTATATATTCCAACCACGCCGTGCGAGCGGGGAATTATTTTTATCGTATACAAAGAGTGTGCACACACATATTAGCGCATATGCGCATACGCGATGTTCGACGAACAAACGAGGGTGCAAACAAGCAGGCCGTGGAGATCGATGCTGCACTCTCACCGGCGAAACGTCACGCAACGTCGCTTATGCATATGACCCACGTTGGCAAGAAGAAAGGATGACATGGGAGAAAAAGAGAGAGGAATGAAAGGGAGAATAAAAAAAAAGAGAGAGAAAAAAAATGCGATCCACCGAGTCCGAGGCGTGTTTTTTCCGCAGACGCGATCACGTCGGATCGTAACGTAACGTGACGCAACGCACCGCACCGCAACGTAACGCCGATATTTTTATATATCAACGATGCATCCATCGTGTTGTGCGTCGCGATGCCATTCGCAGGAGCAATAAGCAAACGCGTCAGGTATCTCTTCGACGATGAAATTGATTCGAAAGTTAAGCCCTGCTCGCTTCGAAAGCGAGGGAAGCTGCGCGCGAATTCATCACAAAGGCCTCTCGTGTGCGAGACTCTCGCGCTGCCCCCTGAAAAATATCTCTAGTTCGCTTATTCTCTCGTATTCGCATCTCTTTCCATTCACTTGTGTTTGTGTTTCCTTGCGCAACGTATACGCGTTCCCTTGCATTATTTATCATCGGCGTACGTGCACGTTCGTCATGAGGGAAATCCGGCCTCGACATGATAGTCTCTTTTTTATCATCGTTGTACGAATGCAATGCTTATATAATATATATACATATATATTAGGTACGTTTAAATAACAAGTAAACTAAGATTTCTATCAAACATCGATCTTAGTCCACGTTTCAGTTGAACGTACTTAATACAATGTTGTCACATTAATATAACTTTGATGGCGTGAAAAAATTATTTTACTCATGTTTGAATGACTACTTATCTTTCGATTTAATGTATATATATAGTTGTCACATAATTGTTGGCCGTATTCATTGTTGGACGCATCGATGTTGATAAAATTTTCAATAAATTTTCGTTTTATTCGCCATCGTATCAAAAGAGAACGAGTTTATACAGCAAAATAAATATTTAACTTTTTAAGAACGAAAACGTTTTATTTCTACAGCATGAAGAGAGAGAGAGAGAGAGATGAAGTTTTGTTGTACAATTCCATACATTCGATGAAATCCCGAACAAATCATCACGTGGGGAATGGGAGCGTCAATAACCTGTGTCGCGTTTGTAATTCTTTTGCTAATCAAAATACAGTAAATCTTCTGTAAATTCTCTCGCACCGGAGCGGTGCACATTGCGTTCGTATTGACAGGCAACGTCAATGCAATCGCAAAAACTCAAGATCGCGCGCATTCAGCGAGGTATCCGTAAAGATGTTACGAGAGAAAATCGCGGACTGCCTACTCTCATGGCATTTTATTCCTGTCGACGGATGACCTAATCCAAGCGCGTAGATAGAGATGGGCGAGCACATTCTCTGCGTAACGGACAGATACGTCTCTCCGAGATGAACTTTCGCTATTCGCTCTGCCATGAAATACGAGTTCTTTCGAGGTCACGACTCCGCTATTTCATATTAAAACTTTCGCGGTCCGGTAGATAATCTTATTAGGACCTTTAATTTTTGTTCAAAGAAATCATCGTGCCCTTTGTCCCCAAGTTTTTAACGCATGATATTTTTCCTGGAATTTTCTCGCTCGCGTCATGCGATTTCCCCACGAATTATTCGCAGCTTAACGCGCTTTTTCGCGCTAACGATACATTTCTCAAAAGTGTTGATAAATTCTTCGGGGCTTACAGCCTCGTATAATCGGGATTTTAGTTGCACTTGGCGTTTGCATAACAGCGCGGCATTAAGGTGTACAATTTACAATTTTTGTACAGTAGATAAAACGGGCAATCTGCAGCTTGCGTGTTGCTGCTAATGCACGCGAGAAATTAGATCATTCGTAATGTCGTCGTTGGCAGTAAAACGCGTTAAGTATAGTAAAAACGTTGTTTGAATATTCGTATACGATTGCAACGGGATAAATAATGCAGCGCATTGCAAAACCGTTTCGACCATTTGTGTCATGTGTTCAGTGACAATTCTATCCATGACATATATATAGAATCAATCTATATAAGTCTGATACTTTGAAAATTAAATTGTCATTGACTAAACAGACGTGTATCAATTTGTAAATATTCAACGAATTTATGATTAAGGAGATTCAATTTATTGGAATAAACTCTCATAACAACACTACAATGCTAATGAAATATTACTGAGAGGCTATAATAGCAGCATACACACATGTTGCCAAACACATGATACATTATAGATTATAGTTATGTGACGGAATACATGTATTGGTTATCACATGAATAAGAATGGTAACATGATACATAAATATCGATAATTAGCTGGATAATACGATAAATTGCGATCCAATTGTTGTCCACAAACTATATTATTGTCACAATCATCAATTATAATTAATTTTTATAATACAATTTTACTAGGAAATTTCTTCCTTTTATTATTCAATTTTTGCTGGAAAATATTATCAACCATCGTCAGAAATGCTCATACGATGTCGGCAGTCGAAGCGTATTTACAATTGACTGAAATGGATCAATATTTGCGATCCATACATTTGTAAAAGTAAACGATGTGATGTAAATATATATATATATATATATATTTTTTTTTAAATCGATGCAATATATCCGAACAATAGTTTAATTTTTATTTAGTATTGAATGTTATATAAATAATGGTAAATAGTAGTCTCTCTGAAAGTGTGTTCTTTAAATGAAGGACCGATTCTCTCCAAATTTGTCAGGGAATTTGTCACTAAAATTAATTTCCGGGGATTCTCCGAAGCACTCTGTATATATCGTTCTTTTTTTCGTGGCCGTCCGTGAGAAATGAAGCTTCGTAAATCCCGAAACCGGGCGAAAAGTCGCCGCAACGACATCGTTGCGTCGCGTGCTAATACTCTTCTCGAAGTTTTCGCCCCAGTAAAATGGTCGGTAGGATGAAGGGACGCCTGACGACAGAAATTCACAGCCACTCTAGTATATAGTGGTGCTGGGATCAGAAGTACAACCACGGCTCTTCAGTCATGTACACGAGCGGTGCCAGCGTCGTCCCTTCTATTCTCCCTCTCCCTCTCTCTCTCTCTCTCTCTCTTTCCTTTCTTCGTTCACACTGTTCCTCAACCCTTACGCTCAGTAATTCCCCTTTAAGCTGCTGTGGGAGGGCCGCTCGCGTGTCACACGTAGCACGAGGATGAATATACAAAGGCGCCTTAAGGAGACGCCGTCCGTAGTGATGTTCTCGATATTCACGCGCGCACGTCTACGTACGACGTGGTTGCGACTTAAACCGAATGTGTATGTGTGTGCGCGCGTGAGTTCGAAATTGTACGTGTGTGAGGGTTTTCCTCGGCAGGCTTACGGAAGACTACCGACTACACCGACCGTTGACGTCGCGAACAATAGGGCGATTAACGCGACGGGAATGTGGAAACGCGGTGATGTCTTGCGCGCCGATAACGGAAACGCCTGGCACGGCGGCTACAAAGACGTGAAACGGAACGAGCTACATCCGGACGGGACGGTTGAGCGGTTCAATGAGGTTCTTGCCACGCTGAGCCGCAACAATCTTATTTTTATTTAGTCGATTCTTTCAAGCTATTCTTTTTTTCCTTTCCGTAATTTTATTTTATTTTATTGTTATTTTTTTTAATAATGTATATGGCAGATCCCGTCGACATATAAAGATATTTCCGCGATTCAAACTTGAAAAAAAAAAAAAATAAATAATGGAATTTTATCCCTTCATTAAAATATCACAAGTGAGTTTTGTATGATTTTTATTATTTTTGTTTCTTTATTTTTCTTATACGCTATGTGTGTAATACTGTAAATAATTATATTTATAAAATTGCTTAAGCGTTTTTTGTGCAAATTATTTAATGCTAATAGTGGAGAAAAACACATACGATAAAATTATTATATAATTATTGTGTTCAAAGTAGAAGAGAAGTGGGTTAAAAATTGCGAGTTGAATCGAAATATTCCATTTCAAATGAAATTGATTCGATCGCATTTTTCTGAAAGCGTAACAGTGAATCTTCCGAGGCGTTGTAACTACAGCATTATTGCCCCGAAAGATATTTTACCGTTACAATTGCCCTTTCACCCCGGCACTATATATATTCCCCGATTTTTGATACGAATCGCCTCAATAGCTTTTATCGCAGGATATCTTTGTGCGCGCGAGTGTATATTTCGCTCTTCTTCGCCTCGGTTAAACACCTTTCGTATCTTCCTGAAGAGTATCCCTCTTCTAATCTCGAGAAGGGATCGCGAAACGTATACATAGAAAAGGCTCCCTTATTCTTCTTCCTCTTTTAATTGAACTTATGTGACCCAGAGATGCGAATCCAACGAAAATGTCTATTTTTTTTTATTTGATAATAATTTCGGTATAAATAAAAATAGTTTTAGTATTTTGTTTCTCAAATATTGTTACGCAGAAAGAAGAATAATTTTTACCTAAAACTTTTGATATAAATTAAAATCTTTAAAAGAAATAATTCTCATAAATTATAATGCTTATAGAAATTCTCATTTACTAATTGATCTCTGTTGAAAAGTAAATGATTCTTTATAATTATTTTTTAATATTTAACAATATTATATTCTTTAGAAATTTATTAAAGGAGAAGCGCCAAATTTCTCACAAAACAATAAAAATAGAATATAAATAATCATCTCAAACTTTTCTACATAACTGCATTACTTTAGTTGTCATTAGCATGAATTTTAAACCCATTAATAAATGGTAAACGTATCGTTAATAGTAAAATAAACTGCGAGATAAAATAAGCAGTTGGTTCTTTCTGATGGAAAAGGAACTCTCTGACGCCTTAATGTATCATAAACGGCGGTAGGTCGTGCCGAGGTCTTGGGTAACGTGTTTCGCCACACTCCCAGCCACATTTTCTCGAGAATTTCTCATCATTTCGAATTTCAACGACATCGCGAATAAATCTTGGCTCGCCCCCTTCGAAAGTGTACAGCGGCTATCGCGGCCGGAAATACTTGAAAGCAGCCGTGAGGCGAGGGCGAGCAGCTTTTCCGCCAGAAAATTGAATTTCTTAGATAAGACACTTCATCCTCGCCTTACAACGGGGAGACCAAATGCACGGCGCCACATTTTCTTCCCCCCCCCCCTTTTATCCCAGTCTGATAATTAAATCGTAATTTAAACTCGTTTTATTTTCGCTCATTTCGCGAAAAGATAAAGTACGCGCAATGATATTGCGAAGAAAGTCAAGTCGGACACGGCGTTGCTGTAATGTTATTGCTGTAAATAATTGAACACGCGATATACGCGACAGGAAGATTCATTAATCGACTCGTCCCGTCGTCACCTTTTAAGCGCGAAAGCTTTTGCGTCTTATTAACGTGGCATCATGAGAGAACGAATAGACGATTCCGTTAATTTTTTTTGTTCGCCTAAGAACGGGATAAAATAGAAAAGTTTTAAAAACTCTTTATCGAATAATATTGAAAAAATATACAAGTCGAGATTAAAAACTAGGCTATTTAAATAAACCGTCGCTATACAATAATTTCATAAATTAATATCAGGTTGATATTATCATCTTTTTTTATAAACGCAAGATCTTCTGACATTTATTTATATCGTTACATATTTTTATATCTTTTATTGCATTTTTTTTTTTTTTTTTTTTTTTTTTTTTTTTTTTTTTTTTTTTTTTTTTTTTTTTTTTTTTTTTTTTTTTTAAATCTGCGTCTTTTGTGCTTCAGCTTCGATGAAGAAAACAAGAGAAGCGTGTGGAAAAGGGGCTGTCTCGAGGCGATAGCGTCAGATCTGGCCTGGCTTACGGCGTATATCGTGGGACTGTGCTTCATGTCGATCCTGGCACATATCTTGGCTATTGTATCGGCCGGGATACTTCTGTGGACCTCGGGGCACTCCTCGAGCTCCAACAGTTAATGCTTTTGCCGCAAACGCCGTGACGATTTTATTGCCCTTGTATTGCGTTTTTTTCAATAAGTAGCTTTGGATTTAACGGCGCATAATCGACGATTGGTGAGAGATTATTTTCCCAAGTTTGATGTTTTATCATATGCTCTTAGGTAATATATGGTATAAAAGATACTCATTGCTCTATTATGCCAAGCAGCAATTGCAAATAATTTTTTGTCGCAATAAAATTATTTAAAAAGCTCCTTTTCTTTTTCATGTTATTAAATAATTGCAATTAATTTACAATTTCATTATTATTAAATAATATTAATTAATATCTATTTAACTCGCATTTATTAGTAAACCGCATTTACAAATAATTAATTATACAATTAATGACGTTAATATAACATTTATTTATATAAATTTTATACATGTAAATAATGATATTATAAAGAATAAATGAAGACAAATCAATTATAAAAATTTACATGTTATTCAAAGCAAATTAATCTCGTTTTTAAGGATACTTATTAATTTCTCGTTATAAAATAGCGACCAGTAATTTGTATTCGAGACAAAAAAGTTTCCTTAACTGTGCATAGTTTTTGTAAGAAAGAAGAAAATGGATGGAAGTAGCGATAGGGAGAGAATAGAAGTTCTTATTGCTTCCGCTTTGCAAAACCGGTGGCCATCAAAGGGGAGCGAATCCTTTAGGGAAAACGGGATGTTTCGTCGCGATAACAATGGTCAGACCACTTTGAACAGAACTATTCTCAATTGCGCCGTACGTTATCGGATTGCCCTTTGCGACGATTGCGACCTACGCTTCTATTATCACCTTCGGCAAAGATTCTCTGTTGAGATCTTAACGAAAATCGAAAATATATTTAGAAAGTTGTATGTAGAATCGACCACCGCCTTATGGCCACAGAAAATCAATTTCGCTTCTTTTTGATCCCCAAAAATATATATTTATTATATTTACTGTTGTTAGAAAAAATAAAAGATATACTTTTCTTTTGACCAAACAATCGAATTAATTCGCGGAATTACTTAGTGAAGCTGCGTTATATTAAATGTTAATTTTGAAAGAATTTCCATAATATTCCATATACGATACTAAAAACTTATCGCATAATTGAAGAAGAATTAATGTTAGAATTTACGAAATATGTTAATCTCCGTTGAAATGATGTTGATTTTTAAATAATGAGGCAGAATCGACGATTTTCCTCTGCAAAATTAGGATTGCAAATAAATTGGAAAATAAATTGAAAAATTAATACACACTTATTTCTTTGTTCTCGCGCGCGAAATAAATGAATAGCGAAATTGCAAGCGAGGGTCTTTTGTTAGTATGACCGATACTCGCGCGGATACGTAATGATATACACCTCGTCGATGAATCAAGAGGACTGTGCAAGCTACTCGGAATTCCACTCATTGTCAGATGACATGATAGTTGGAGAGTTGGATGCAGTTCCTTTATATTTTCCGCCTGCTAACTGGAGGCTGCAGTTGTGTGGAGAGAAAGCTGATGATAAACGAGTTGTCTCGTGGCGATAGCACCGGACCTAGCGTAGATCATGATATCCCGCCGTTATCGAACCGTGTTTCATAGCGGAGCTGGTCCACATTCCGACGATCGTGCTAGTCGAAGTTCTTCTGTGTACGAATCGGATCGACGGCGGATTATCGGCTGATCCGTTTACACATTGGTGCTCCATTATCGCCCGCTGGATTAACATGAGCCTTTCAAGAGTGTCGCACTATATCGACATATCATGTATATAAACGACCGAAAGCATAGAGAGCTATTCTGCCAAATCAACGGACATGTATATCTATCGCACATAATACATTTATGTGTAATAATTATTTTTGAACAGATTTAAACATTCATGCAGCTCCTATTTATGAAATAGCTAACATTATTTTAATAAATTCAGATAGCCAAAGTTTAAAAAACATTGACAGGAAAAATCTATAAAAACAGAAAACAAGGAAAAATAACAGCAATAGATATAATAAAGGTTTTAAAAAAACTCCGTATATATAATAGTGATAGCTATGTGATAATTTGTAATTTTTCTACATTTTCTCTCATTTTTCGTGATAACAACGTTGCAACCCATTATCTGCGTAAAAAGTCAATCCGGCAAAAAAAATGCGTCTGTAAAAATAGATCCGAACAGTATGATGCACGTATGACTTTTGTACGCGGAATAAAACAATTATTTACGGATATTTAACCGGAGAAATGTTATAGTCTCGAGAACATTGAAACAGTTTATTCTATTTAGTATTTATATAGAAGTGTACGTCAACAAATGCCGCCGTTACGTCGCTCACCTCTATTTATCGGCAAAAATTATACCGCCCCGGGCAACTTTAACCGCACTGTAGACAGTTGCTGGTAATTTGCACGCGTAATTATAGCGCGATCAAACGAGATCGCAAAAAAGGTTTCTGTTGACATTACGCGCTGTCGTCGGGAAACTGGCGAATATCCAAAGCCGGATGATCCCCGTATAATCTCGACTATATCGAAAGTCAATCGGTTTACACGGATGCTCCATTATCGTGACCACTTTGTTCCGCATCGAATGAAATCAGAGACGAACCCGTTTGTACCCGGCTGGTCTTAAAAGATTAAGTGCGATCTTGCGTTCGTTCTACGACGAAGAACGACGTCAGACTCTTCGCCAAAGAGTACTCGACAAAATCAATTGGCGGAGTGCGAAACGATCGCTCTCGCAAAAGTTTCGTCCGACGAAACGATGGGAGAGGCGTCGAAATTTAAGTCGAACGGCACCGCGGGCGACCGGTCGATCCCGGATTACCTCCGTTTGATCCGTTTACGTCGACGCTCCATTATCTCGAATTCGATTCGCGCGACAACGGGCTGGCAAAGTGGCGCGCGCGTGCTCTCATTCAGGAATCGTCATCGCGGATGAAAACGTGAAAGATCGAACAGGCTGGTGAATTTATGAATTTCGCCTGGTTTTCCACATCGACGGAATATCCGCCAATATATTATCGCTGCCGCTCGCGAATCGCGATTATGTGCGTGACCCACTTCTCTCTCTCTCTCTCTCTCTCTCTCTCTCTCTCTCTCTCTCTCTCTCTCTCTCTCTCTCTCTCTCTCTCTCTTT
>JBCEZV010000092.1:8574568-8588131 GCA_039654365.1 Cataglyphis livida
CTCTCTCTCTCTCTCTCTCTCTCTCTGTGTGTGTGTGTGTGTGTGTGTGTGTGTGAGTGTGTGTGTGTGTGTGTGTGGTGTGGTGTGTGCGCGCGCGCGCGCATTTGTGCGTATGCGTGTGTGCGTGTACGTGTGAGTATGTGTGTGTGTAGCTCGCTGCAAATTTATACTTTTTCTTAAAAATAACTATCTGTTTTTTTCACATCAATTAATTTATTTTATTATTTTGTGCATAACAGTATTGAGATAAGATAATCGAAAAGTAAATATTTTATGTTGTCATGATAAGATCATGATATATGATTTATATTTTTATTATATTTCATAGTTTTAATAAAATTATATCACATTAAAGTACAAAATATCCGTAAATTTATAAATTTAATTATTAAACTAGTAAATTATTAAATTTTTGGTCATAATAGAACTTTTTATACTAAATATTGCGAGAAATGAATATTTATACACACGCACGATTTATGTAATTAGTATAGTAAAATTAGCATCAAAAACACCGAATATAAAATTCGTTGCGAATTGTTTAAAAAATTACCGATTAGATTCGAAAGGCTCAGGTCCAAATCCAGCCAGAAACATCGAATATATTCGATCGCTACTTCTCGAGGTAATGACAAATCATCGAGAGTATCTTGCCAAGATGATCTCTCTAATCTAGGCTCCAGTTCTGTTCGGAATTAAGGTTGTAGGTTCCATATGTTTAGAGAATTATAAAAAGGCGCACACCGTAGAAGAGGATGTCACCATTCTTCTGACAAGAAATACGGATTGGAGAAGAATAATTCTTGAGAGTCAAATTTATGATTATTTATCAATATTTTTCAAATAAATAAATAACAATCGCAAAGGGATTTTTTTTTTAATTTAATAAAATAAATTTAATAAAATAAATTAAAAATAAGATATTGTTAGTAAGAAAATCAACACTATGTTAAGTTTTTGCTACAAAATGCGGCCGACTACAGATAAATTGTTACGAGTAATAGGAATGTCCAGAAATGTCATTTAAAACCAAAAACGAACTAAATAAATAAAAGGAATGCCAAATTAATGGCCATTTATCAAAAGAAAAAAACTTAAAAGAATTATCTTTCATCTGAAAATATGTCTTTTATAGTTGAACTCGAATATGAATTTGTCCGTCGCATTACTTAGAATTACACGACGCATTACATGGAATTACTTGTACATGGAATTACTATGTATCTTGGTAATTCGCAATATACAAATTTATAAATAAGAAACAAATTGATGAATGAGACACCATCCTCGGTACCATCTCTCAAGATGAGTTCCTGTTGATAGTCCAATTTATTCTTATCGTCATTTTTTTTTTACTCTTTATTATCAATAAATATTCGGCACACCAATGGGTTCTTTTGAATTCCTCTCTTTCTTTGGTCCTCATCGACATCACTCCACAAAACTCATCTTAGAGATGAGAGCAATTTTCTTCTATTATCCATTTTACTTCTAATATATGTCAGGACTATTTCTTTACTAATGTATGATCGACAGATACACATTGATCGATCACTGTATTGTCTTTTTTTTTCTTAGATTTACAATAGTTTTTATCAGTTATAGTTTCAGTTTTTAATTTTACATAATATTGACTGTGATTCATTTTTTAGATTTTACAAAGTATCTTACGCATTGCGTCTCTAATTAATTATAAACTGAAATAAAACAATAGTTTTTATCTGTTAAAGTTTTTTCAGTTTATATATAAATAGTTAATTATACGATGCTAAGATATTTTATAAAGTTAAAAGAATGCTTCAAAGTCAATATTGTTTCTGATAAAAACCGTTATGAATATGTGATATTTTGTTTTTAATTTTTAGTATATAATATTTAGTTTTTCTTTTATTTTATAATTAGCTAGAAAGGTACGCAATACATTTCTATTACTATTGTATTTACATTTAAACTTTATACAAATATTTTAATATATTTTTTTTCAAAGAAAAAAATATATTTACTTTTATGTATATTCACACTGTATAATTATAATTGTAATTGTATTGCGAGCGGAGGCCGGTCCTCAGAGTGTGAAGCTCCTACGGCACGCAGACCGAGTTCATTGTGCCTCTTTGATAAGCAGCCCCTCAGTTCAGGCCTATTCTCCTCCAAAAGAGGAGAGCTTTAACCGAGAGATCTCCTATCTGCTTAGGCCTTGGAAAAGCAGACCTCAACAGTTCCAATTTAGTCCTGGCATAAGTCGGCCAGTCGCATAGCATGGAGGCTAATTTTTTTCAGTGCATATTTCCTGCAGTTGGGCTTCATATTGATGTCCAATTTCTGCGAGTGGTAGTTGAGAATACCGTATGCCGTGAGAATACGAGTCACCAGTCCGGCCTTTTGGTTATTTAATGCTTTGATACAGTCGGCGAGGGCCTTCCTTGGAGAATCCTTAAGGAGAGCCTTTGCTTGTCTGTATCCGACCACGCCTCTCCAAGAGGCCATGTGCTGTTCTCGCAGCCAGAGACTGATTTCCCTCCCACCTAGGCTGCAAGGGATACCAACCGTCAGCTCCGGTCCCATTAACGCAGTCTCCGAATCAGCTCGAGCAAACTGGTCGGCCGCCTTATTGCTCTTGATGCCAGAATGCCTAGACACCCAAACCAGAGCAATCTTGTGGTCCCTTCCAAGATTTCCCAATGTGCATCTGTAGTCTTAGAACTTGAAAATAGTAATTGGAGCCCCAAGGATCCTAAGAGTCGCCTAGCTGTTCGAGCAAACGCTGATGCATCTATCCTCTCTTCATTGGCAAGAAGTTTTCTCTTTTCATTGGCGAGAAGTCTTCGCGCACAACATAAAATCACCATTTGGAAGACCGTGGCAAATTTACCGAGTGGAATGGATTCACTAGTTCCTCTACCTCGACAGTAAATGCCCGCTCCTGAGCCCGAGCTGATCATGGATCCGTCCGTAAATAGAATATACCCATTCTTCAGCACCGGATTCTACGGCCTAAGATAGTTTTCCCGCCCCGAAAAGCACACTTTAAACATCTCCAGAGCACGAATGGTTAGCAATTTGTCCTGCCCTATGTTAAAGACGGGGTGAGAGAGGCCCTCATTGGGAAACTTAGTGTGCTTGACGCCGGCCCTCCATTTTCCCTTACACCTCAGACAGTAAACCGCCGATGCAGTCACAGCGACGATCATATGATAAAGCGACTCGATACCGACCAGCAACCCCCATCGCCGCAATTAACATGGTTCTCATAGCCCGAAGAGTCTCTCTTAGAATAAGAATCCTCAGGAGCTCCAGTGATCGTCTAACTGTAGGCTACCATATCATTGCAGCATAAAGCAGCTTAAGCCTAAGAATGGCAGAAAAGATTCAATAGACTATCCCCGGCCTAAGATCTGACCAAAGGATCTTCTACACAGCCAGAAGAAAGAGGTTACACTTTTACACCGATCCTCCGGATGTTCTTTCCATGTCAGCTTTCTATCTAAAATGACTCCAAGATATTTCACTAATCCAGCCGATGTCAACCTGATGCCTCTTAAGGTGGGTCCCATCACAGTGCCTAGCTTGTATCTGCAAGTGAATATGACCAACTCGGTCTTTCGGGGATTAACCGAGAAATCGGTGCTGTCACATCACTCCTCTACCGTTCCAAGAGCACTTTGCATGAGTTCCAGGAGCGTGTCCAAAAAGAATCCTTGTACAATGATCGTCAGATTATCCGTATATCCCTGCGCAAAGAAATCCTTATTATTAAGTTTGCCAAGTAGTTCATTGACTACTAAGCCACTTTATTGAGGGTCCAACATTAGATGTCATGCTGGATATAATTACTGAGAATTGTTTAAAAAATTATTAACGGTCCAAATTCTTATAAAAATTTTTTTAAAGCATAGAACTTTTGTGGAAATGTCAAAAACAATAGATAGAAATGTCAAAAATCAGTGGCATGACACATTTTCACTAACAATAAGTGATAAAATTATTTAAAAAATAAACTCTGTAAGAACTCTGTTAGAACTCTGTAAAAATGTTTCTAAAATATAAAACTCTTATAGAACTGTAGAGAATTACCATTAGAAAAACCATCAGCATGACATATTTTCACCAAGTGCTAGATGTAGATATTAAAAATTGAATAAAAATTGTTAGGTAGAATATCGCTCTGAAATTACATATATGTGCAGAACTTGAATCGAACTATCGGGAACTCTTGCCAAAAATAATAATATTTAACGCGTTTTAGTACTTTAAAGGGGAAAGTGTTGTATTGGAGGTAATTATCAAAAATTGTTTAAAAAATAGTAAACAATTCAAATTTTTATAAAAATGTTTTTAAAGCATGGAACTCTTATAAAACTGTTATAAACAGTAATAAAAATTGCCGAAAATCATCAGCACGATACAATTTCACTAAATGTCGTGCTAGAGGCAATTGTCAAAAATTGTTTAAAAAATAGTAAACAATCAGAACTCTTTATAAAAATATTTCTAAAGCATAGAACTCTTATACAACTGTCGTGAACTACCGTTAGAACTGCGAAAAATCATCAGTACGGAACATTTTCACTAGATGTGCTGGGTGTAAATATTAAAAATTGTTAATTGGTAGAATATTGTTCTGAAATTCCATATATGTGCTGAGCTTGAACAGAGCTATCGGAAACTCTTGCTAAAAATAATAACATTCAACATGTTTTAGTACTTTAGAGAGTGTCGTGCTAGATTCGCAAAATTAGCACATTTTTTCAATTTTAATTTTTTAATATAAAAAGTGCAGAACTCTTTTTAATTTTTATCAGGAACAATATAGAACTATAGAACTATGAAAAGTGCTATTAGAACTTTTAATATTTTTTTGAAAATTGTAAAATGTGCCAACTTCACAAACACAATAAAACACTTATCAGAAAATTTAGAACTATTTACATATGTACAAATATATTGCTTTAAGCTGTATTTTATTGTTTGATTTCATTCTAGCAGAAAATATTTATAATTAAAATAAAGAGGAAAGTTTAATATTAGCTATTGGATCCTTTTTCTATTCTCTTAAAAGGGGAAATGAATATTTATTTTGCTTGAAAAATTGAATATAGAATTAATTACTATTATGCTGTTTTAAAGTAGAGTTCTCTGGAAATATTTTGGAAGCAGTATATTATTTAGAAATATTATCTATTGAATGTTGCTACGAGCATTTAAAATATAAATCCTGCTAAATAATTGTAGTAACAAAATTTAGATAAGAACAACAAATTAATATATAAAGAGTACTAAATTTTCAATAATTGTAATTTTATTTAGCGATACTCAAAGTAAGGGAGAACAGCTTAATAAGGATACATAACATCGATACATAATACTTTAGGACAAGCAATTTGATTTTTTATATATTATGTATTATATGTACTTGTGTGCTCATGAATTGAAAACAATATTTCTCACTTCTTCATTTGCAAAAGAAACGCGCTCGCCCAACCGAAATAAACAATATTATAAATAATAAACTATAATTTTAATGTAATTCATATAAGAAAATATTGAAAATGCTTTTACGACATGACAACAATCAAAAACTCTAAGATGTTTGCTTTTATTAATAGAGCTTACTAGCCTGGAAGACAAAAGGTCTTCATTTTTTTTGTTAGTTTCATGTTTCCAATTATTCTGTATTGATCAGGCACGGCAATACAAATATTGTAGTAGAATTGAAACACAAAAACTTAATACTACATTACACGTTTTGATACCAAAAACATAAAAACAAATTTTTTAAATTAATTTATGTAGATTTTCAACATTTTATCTTTGCGCCACAATGTTATTTTAATTAATTAACAGTTATTAATTGTTAATTATTGTAGTTTTTATATTCTCTTTGTATTGTAGTTTTTATATTGCAGTTTTTACGTTTTCTTATATTCTTTAAATAATTATTAGCAATTAAATGTCCCGTATCCTTATTAAGTTAGCCCCAGCGCTAAATAAGTTCTAATCTATATTAAAATTAAGTGCTAATTAGGTGCTAAAGTTCGAAATTAGGTGCTCAAATCATTTTCAAATCATTGGTAGAAAACTAGATGTACATTGGCGGCGGCTGGTTTAAAACATTAAGCTGATCCTTCCCTATACAAAAAAAATATACAGGGTGAGTCATTTTAATCAATACATACAAATATCTCGTAAAATAAGCAAGATGGAAAAAAATGTTTTATAAAAAAAGTTGTAGAATTCAGAGGAGGATACCTGATGGTGACCTTGACTTTGACCTTGGAGTCAAATTTAGGGGTCACTTTAAGGTTATGATTTTCTTAAATGGAACTACCAATTTCTTATATCATATTCTTATAGCTGTTCTCAAGACCTTTTCAAAACATAAATAAAATATTTTTTTATAAAATACTTTTTTAGAGTTATGAGAGTTGAAAAATTGTATGCTGCACATAACACAGCAGACGTGAGGCGCCAGCAAGTAGTTCACCAGCAGCAGTTTAATGGCATTACCGCTACGCAGCACAACATACAATCCTTTTTTCATATACAAAATTCAGTTAGAGATTATAATTATGAAATTTCCAATCAAACTGAATTCTCTAAAATTACGTTTTATATTAATTTTATGTGAACTTATGATCACATATTCATTTAAATAAGAAATTCGATACTTAAATGATTTCAGCATTAAAGAAAGAAAGACATTTTTCAGCAACACACTCATAGAGCATCTCAACTCACTTGTTTTTAATTCTAGGAAGCGGTAAACTGTCTAATTTCATTTTTTGAAAACTGACTTCCTTTTTGAAAATTAATATCGCGCTCAATTACATCACAATATTTCTAACTATTATAAGCAAGTTTTGTTTTCAAACTATTCTATCAAATTTTAGACATAGCTGATTATACTTTTTTAGAAATCTTTTTTTAGAAACTTTTTTAGAAGTTGATATTTTACTTGTTTTAGGAGAATCTTTTGACAATTACCGTGAAGCTGCAAGACTTTACCGAAATCGATACTCTAACAGATGATATCCGAATGCTTCCGTTCGGTTTCCGTTCACTTAAAATTAGAGCGAGCAGGGTCAGTTGACCCGTCGTACCGTTAAATTGATTATGATGTTGATGATGCACATGTTCTGACTGTCTTAACGGCTGTCAACATTAATCCTCATATTAATACTCGTGAAATAGCAAGACAAACAGATAAATATCAGAAAACGGTTGTGAAAATTTTTAGGAGAAAATTGTATCATCTATATACTATATCACACTAACGCTTTTAATTTCTGATGATATGCGACAGCGTACACTGTTTTGTCAATAGGCCGAACGGATGATTGCGCATAATACAGATTTTTTCAAATACATTTTATTCTCTGATGAATCGACATTTAAAAATACCGGAGAATTGAACACACATAATTGTCATTATTGGTCAGATGTAAATCCTTATTGGTATAAGCAAGTAGATAATCACACTGTTGGAGTGTAATTTGTTTGGTGTGAAATCAACAATCTAATTGGTCCATATTTTTTTCATGAAAATGTGAACAGACTACTTACAAATGTGAACAGATAACTTTCTGGAGTTTCTCAGAAATCACTTACCCGCTTTACTCAAAGAAGTCAATTTAGAGACAAGGCAAAAAACGTGGCTTCAAATGGTACTGCACCATATTATACACAAATTTTAAGAAAATTTCTGGATCAACAACTCAAGTGGGATACCCTGTATATATATATATATATATATATATATATATATATATATACAGGATGTTCCATTTTAAAAGTTTTACCCTCATAACTTTTCCGGATCAATATTTGAAGAAAAACAACTCAGATAAAAGTTGTAGGGAACAAGAGAGGCTAATTAATAGTGACTTTGGATTTGACATTAAAGGTCATTTTCAAGGTCATTTGAAGATCAACTTTTGTTTTTTAAATGAAAACCTTTATTTTTTATTGCATATTCTTGTAGTTTATCTCAAAAGATTTTTAAAACACTATAATAAAATATTTTTTCATTAAGAATTTTTTGTGTTATTTTGTATCTTAATCTGACATATTTTAGTATAAAATATAAAATATCTCGAAAATTATTTAGTGTTTGATAATTATATCATAATACTTTTATGTACAGAATAAGATGTGAAATAAGATGATAATAAGATGAATCAAATGATGTAAAGAAAAAATAAATAATTGTTATAAAAAATATATATTGCAAATAATTGCATACTTTTTTTAAAAACAATTATTTTCTGTATATCCAAGTGTCAGGTGGGTGTCAAGTGGAACACCCTATATATATATATATATATATATATATATATATATATATATATCTAGTTGCTTAATCTTTAAATACAGAAAAATATGGGAAACTAATTTAAGTTATTGTGTATAATTAATTAATTGATTGATAATATTATGATCAATTTATTTAATAATTATTTATTTTGTCATTTGTTAAGTTAATCTAATCAATATCTCGCATATCCTATGTTTAAGAATTATGCAACTAGTACATAAACAAAGTACACAAATAATTATTAATTAATAAAGATAAATCAATTGTAATGAGATCAATTACTATGTAATTCATATTATTAATAGCAAAATAATATAATAAAAAATGCATCTTCGCGGTATACGATTGAGTTAAACTTGATCGTGCCGATCCTGACCGCATGAATTTCATGCGCTCCCATACGTCAACTTCAATGCTTCACCATTCAAATTCTATTCATCGGATCACTTTTTTGTAAAAAGCTTTTTGGCTTAAAATTTCGTGAAGAATCTGTCATTAAAAATTTTTCCGCCAGTTCTGGAACACTCTGTGTATATATATATGATTAACATATTCAATAAAATAAATTTTCTTTAGCATTGTAAGTCTTAATAATATTTTAATAATATTTTTCGATAAATATTGCGATGCAACGACTGATTTGACATATGTTGTCATCACTCTGAATAACACTTAAATTGTTTTAACCGCTCATTGTTTATTAACAAATTATTAATAAAAGAATTTCCACAAATTATATCTATGTAAGGTAATTATATAAAAAGAGGACCTCATATATAACCTTGACTTTGACATATGTCAAAATCATGACTCTGAGACATTTAAGAAGTTTTAACCATCAGTCATTGTTTATTAAAAAGTTATTAATTAAGTTAATTAATATAATTAAGTTATAAAAACAAGTATTAAATGCGATTATAAACTTTTTAATTATTCAGAAAGAAGGCAACCTCATGTATGACCTTGACTTTAACATATGTGTTGTAACGTATATGCCAAACTAAATTTTAATTTTAAATCAGAAATGTGTTGGTTTAGCTTATCTTTCGGGAATGAAGCCTCTCTGTAGGCAGGACGAACCTTATTGCGTCCACGCATACAACATAATATAATAATTGTGGGATTACTTCGTGTTGTAAAGTATATGCGTGAAGACAGTGGGTTCCTTCTTCTCTATGAAGAGGCTCCATTTTCGAAAGATATAATCTAACTCAAACCAATTTCTAATTTTAAATTAAAATTTATACTTCTGTTTATGTTTATATTAATGCTTCGTAACTTTTGAATGAATTGTGAGTCATTTTTTTTAAGATGAGGATCACTCAGAATGGTGACTATGACAATATATATCAAGATCAAGGTCATGTATGAGATTGTCCTTTTTCTGTATAATTGCCTTAAATATAATTTGTGGAAATTCTTTTGTTAACTTTTTAATAAACAATGAGCAACAGTTAAAAATCTTTTGAGTGTTATTCAATATGATGACCTTAATGTCAAGGATATAATCATATCTGTAATATTTATCTTTATTTCTAATATTTTTAATTGAAATAGAACTTGTGGGGCTTTTAATTATGAATGCTAAAAAAATAGGCCACTTCTGAAATTAAAAAAAAAATTACGTAATAAATAAATTTGAGATTTGGCACACTTTTTGTGTGTATTTTGAAGAATAAAAACAAAAAATATGATTAAAAAATATAAAAAAATAAAATAAAATATACTAAATTACATTTATTTAAAAATGATATTGCATATTTTGTAAAAAAAAAATCAACCTTTATCAAGAAATAAGAAAAATATATATTTTTAAAATTTTGAGTAATTTAAAATATATATGTATAATTTATCTTGTAATAAGTCTTTATTAATAGAACTTAATATTCCTTGGACAATCTCAGAAAAGAAATTCGTAATTGAAGTTTTTAAGACAATTTTCAATATTATCGCTACGCCACACACACTAACAATTCTGAAGGACAATGCTGATGTTCATTAATGCAAATTTATTCATTAGTGAAGATTTCTTTGATATTTTTTCTGTTTTGGCCGAATTTGTAGATATTTGCTCCATGATTTATCAACTATTACTTTCGGCATTTTTATGCGTACTCTCTTGTCTGCATACTCTCACTCTCTCAGGTACACATACACACATATGCACGCATACTCATACTCACACTCACACACACTCGCTCTCTCTTTCTCTCTCTCTCACACACACACACACACGCACACACGCACACACGTCCGCTCGCTCGCACGCATGCACGCACGCACACACGCACGCATGCATGAACGCACGCATGAACGCACATATACATTCAGTCACAAAAAAAGCAATTCAGTAGAAAAATAGGAAAACGTAAAACTTTAAATACATATAACGCAGTTAATAATTATGATATTGAGATGTTTTAATAGAAAGAATGAAACTTGAAGTCTGTGAAAAAGTTTTAATATTTGAAACAGTTTTAATATTTGAAAAAGTTTTAATATTGTACTTACGTAATATTATATTTACATAAAGTTTTTCATGGGATGACATAGGATGACATAGTAAGAACCTGCAAAATAGAAAGTCAAATTTCTTGCGCGGAATGAATCACTAGATGTAACTCAATGGGATATAAAGCGCGTTAAAGTTCAAATTTTTCCCTTCAAAATGCGCTTTCGCAGTATTCGATACAATAATTTTTCACTGAGTTATGTCAATCTAGAAGAAAATAAATTTTATAACGGTAAATTTAAAATGTGTGTTTGCCGCCCTTATTAATATCAACCTAATATATTATTATCGACCTGCTGCAATTCCGTTTAAAGTGTATTGCATTGATTGTTTGAAATCACATTAAATCACAATTTGTGTATACGTGCGTTTATGTCGCGCGCGCGTGCGTGTAACTAAATGTATACGACAGGGTTCATCTCTGTGAAATCTTATGGTTTTACGGTATTTATCAATTCCAAATCTTCCCTGCCATGTGTTTGTGAATATGATAGTGTGTTAATAATGAATGTGACTTTTGTCGGCCCAGATTATTTCTTTCATATGACAAGGTTCATACTCGTGATCAATGCTCTTATTTCTGCCTAGTCTATCTCATTTTACGCTTTTTTAAAAACTTCACAAAGTTCTCGTAGTGTCTCACGAATGTTTCACGGATATGCTTCGTTATATGGAAGAGGTAATCCTGACGAAAGTCACATTCATTATTCATACATTATCATGAACATATTCACATAAATACACGGCAGGGAGAGTTTAAATTCGATAAATACTGTGGACGTGACAAATCATAGGATTCTCATCTCTATCGTGTATATTTAAATAAGTACGCGCGCGCGCATGTACACACCCATGCACACACATGCACACATATACAAATTATGAGATTTGATGTGATTTCAAACAATCAATGGGATACAATTTAAATAAAGTTGCAACACGTCGAATTGATAAGCGGCAAACACACATTTTAAGTTATAAAATTTATTTTTTCAGATTAATGTAACTTAGTGAAAAATTATTCTATCGAGGTTCGCGAAAGCGCATTTTGAAGAAAACAATTTGAACTTTGACGCGTTTTTTATTCCATTAAGCTACGTCTACTGACTCACTCCGTGCAATTTAAGAAATTTGACTTTCTATTAATCAATTTTGCAGATTCTCATTGTGTCATTTGCCGTTGAAAAACTAATCATTCCATATAAACGATATCAAAATTGTTTCAAAATACAAACGTCAAACTTCATTTTTGTTTTTGAAACATCTCAATAATTCATCATAATTATTTGCTGCATTATAAGTATTTAAAGTTTTACAACTTTTTCCTATTTTTCTATTATACTATTTTTCTATTTTTCTATTATATTATTTTTACTATTTTTACTATTATACTATTATACTATTTTTCTATTCTATTATTTTCCTATTATTTTATATACTGCTTTATTTAACTAAGTGTATATTATCAACATTTAGAATATCATTTTCATATTATGTCGCTAAAGTATTTTTGCTTAGAATCTATAGCATGATCATCTTTTTATTTAAATTTTTTAAATTATCAAATTATTATTTTTAGTTATCTACAAAAATTGTGTCATTTGTTCTTACTATCAATATATCATTATTGTCATTATTATTATCTATGTTATTATCACTGTTATCATCACTCTATGTTAATTCTATGTTTTTTATTAATAAAATTACTATTATTAAAAATAAAATTACAATTATCATTTTTACTCTGTTTTTTTTGCCTTTTATTTTTATTTTATTATTTATTATTTATTTATCTCTTATTGCTATAGTGTATGCTATAGTGCTACAGTAATGCTTAATGCTATATATATATTAACGCGCTGTGTATTTTTATTTATATATCATAAATAAAAATCGATATGTGTATAAATTATTTTATAAAAAAAATTATTTTATAAATTATTTTCTAATTTTGCTAGAATAGTTTTGGAGATATATAAATACGTAAAAACTCTTCGTCAAAACTTAAAAAAAATATAAAGAATTTATGCCATGAATATATGAAAAAGCTTATAAAGAGTGATGTGGAAAGCATATTCGACTTGGTTGTACAAGTAGTGGAATAAACAAGAGAATTTCATCTACATTGTCAGTGTGGTGGAATGTTTTAGGCTACGTAACTTAATGTTTATGTGATATCGTAAGTTATTACTTTCTATTTTACATGCCGGATCAGACTCCTTTTGTATGTCTCACGCACTTTAGGTCTGACTCGTGCGGTCGTATGTATTTGCTTTGTGTAAATATAGCAGGTGCAAAACCTTTTCGAGGTTGACTTGAAGGTCGTTGTGGCTAGAAATATCTTTTTCTTTTGCTTCATATATATATAGAATGTAAAAAAAGACAAGTTTATCTTTTTCTTCAGTCAAACTAACTAGTACTTTTACAAAAATAAAATTTCTTTAGTAAAAAATACAATTTTTTATAAAAATAATATAGAAAATATATCTAAATTAATTATATAAAAAATATTGGAATCATAAAAATAATCAAATATGTTTAAAATTTTTATAAAAATAGAATCTCTTCAACCAAAATAACATTTTTTACAAAAATAATATTAAAAAAGAAATATAATGATATAAAAAGATATATATGTTATTTTGAATATAAAATATTTTCTTAATTCCATTTTTGCAAAGTTTTCAACTTATTTGAATTATTTAATGACTTCAGCATCTTTTTATATCAATATATA
>JBCEZV010000092.1:8589672-8602517 GCA_039654365.1 Cataglyphis livida
TATATATTTATTTATTTATTTATTTATTTATTTATTTATCTATGACATTAATTAATCTTGAATGCCTTTAAATAACTATAGTCGTTGAATTTATCTTTATGTGAACTATAGTTGTGCATATCTTAAAATATGCAGTTTTATTTAAGAAAAATTAAATAATCTTGAAATCTCTTTGGTGTATTTACACAAAAAAAATAAATATATCTGAAAACTGGGATCCTTAAAACACTTCAATTTTACCTAATAACACACATTTTCTCTTCTATTTTTAATAATTTTGAAAATATTTACCTATCACTTCACGCGCCTAATTTTTTTATATATATGTGTGTGTGTACAATCGCTCGTGTGAGTATGCGTGCAGTTTGTTCAGATATTCAACAAATTTTTAGACATTGTCGAAAACAGCCGGAGGCATCCTAAGAATCATTTTTTGCAATTGGACTTGAGGTCGGAAATGCATCGCTATATCTCTATGACATCGGCGGCGTAAGAGTAAAATATACTCCTTGCCTAATTTCTCTTTCCTCCCAAAATGACAATGAAGACAATTGGAGACTTCCTCAATCTTTCCGAGTATGATGGGAAAGAATATATCGAAGGATCAAACATACATAAAAAACACATAAAGATCACGATTCCATCATCCGGCACTGACCTACCGAGTATAGTCGGCCATTGCCATTTAATTGCGGCACTTTTCAGGCAAGCAGTGTTCCGAACTGGACGCTTGTGATGTCACGCGAATAGCGGATTACCTTGCTCAGAGCCTTGTGCCGCCGACATTCTCGATGTAGCGATGTAACAACGCGTCCGATCCGAAGGGTGTCTCATTCACAAAAAATTTGTATACATATATTGCAAATTTCCGGGAAATCCAAATAATTCCAAGTAATTCTATGTAATGCGCGAGTAATTTTAAATAATGCGACAGAATTACGTGTAATACGAAACAATATAAAGCAATTCCATGTAATACTATGTAACGTAAAATAATTTCATGTAATGCGAATGTATTTATTTACAATTTTTTTGCAAATAAAGCAGATAATAGTAGGATGTCTCGAGGTTTTCATATTCAAACTAAATATTTTCTTATTCATTCAAATTAAATATTTTTTACTTATTAAAATACTAATTTAAAGTTTTGCAAAATGTTGATACTATAGTATTATACTGTAATAACATCTTATAAAATTTTTTGTATCATTTCTGATTTCACCGAAAATGTTGTCAATTCTTTTTTCAAATAAATTATCATATTTAAATATTAGTATTATTTAATTTAATAAAAGAAATGCAATTAGAATAACTAAAAAGATGTAAAAAAATAAATTTATAAGATATTATTGTAAATATAATACCGATATATTATGAAAAAAAAGTAAATTTAATATTTTTTAAAATATTAAAAATATTTTGTTGGAACATTCAAATTAAAATATTTTTATATTATATCGATATATAACAAAAAATTACATTTATTTTTAAAAATAAATGTATTTAAAAATAAGTTAAAAATAAATGTATCCTAATTTTACAATTTCAAATAAAAATATAATCTAAACAGAATCATTGTATGTTCCATTATTAAAAGAATCTGTTTTAAAATAATTAAAACGACTTCAAAATAATAAACAATATTCTAAGACATTTAGAAGAGCAATTATCGTATGTTCTTATAATAAAATTCGTATTAAAAATAAATACACAAACAATTTGAGTGATAAAGGAAGTCAATTGGTAAGCAAAAAGTTCGGATTTAATTTTCGATTCAGTAATTTTGTTATATTTTTCTAGCTCAGTATAAAAAAAGAAATGAATTTTAAACTTGAGATTATTCAAGCATTTAGTATATAATACTAACATAAATAAAATTTGTGCCCTGTTCATAACCGTTAAAGAAAAATTAATTTTTTTCGAAACTTATGTACGTTCATATCTGGTTTTTAATGATCCCGGAATGTAAGTCGGATTTACCACATGAGAACCGCATCAATTTTTTAGTGTCACTCGTGCTAAATTGTAAGTTTTAAATTTTTAGTATACAAAACACTTTGTATGTAATTTCTTAAAACGTATTCACAAATTCAAATAAATAAACATAATTATAAAGAAAATCAAAATAATTGAAATCCGCGTGCCGCTTGATCTTTGGTATTTAAAATATTTAAAAAGCTGCATTGTTATTTAAATTTTTTGAAGAGATAGCAATTATCTTTACAAAAAAAATGAAGTAGAACACAATTGAATTTATCATAATCATATACTTTAAAAAGCATATTAATTTATTGTTTTAATATATCAAAATAATTTAATTTACTATTTTAACAATATAAAATGATAAATTAATTTATTATTTTAATATTATTTATTATTTTAAATACATTTAATATGTTACTTGCTTATATTGTATTCTCTGATGTGGATACTGGATACAGCGTGCAATATGCGAGCGAATGGAATGCAAGCTCCAAAGTGGGCTGCTCTTGGCTATTGGCATGCATCATGGAATCCGGCTACCTGGTGAAAGTACCACTGTCTATTTGCACTCTACATTGAGGCGAGTATATATGTGTTCTAAGTATGAACTGAGATGTTATCGACATCGTGTGTATGGAGTGTCAATGCACTCTATTGTGTCATCCATCGGATTATGAGGTAATTCGATATTATATGGCTTCTAAGAATTCTATTCAAAATCAATGATCTACTAATCCACATTTTTTAGTGACATCGGGCTTTTAATATGATTGAGAAATTTTTAAAAACATTTTCATAATATTTCTTAATCAATGAACAGTTATTGAAATTATTTATAACAAAATGATAATATCGAGTCATTATTAATTATATCAAATATCATATTATGTATAATTATATTATATGTTATTAAATATTTAAAAACTGATAAAATAAAAATTATACGACTTATTTGATCTAAATATTAGCAGCAACTTAAAGAAATACGAAGTATATGAAATTTATTTATCATATTTGAAAAATAAGAAATTATATGTTATTTGAATATTGCATATATATATTTACAGTTAAAAATTCTATATGTTTACAATTAAATATTTCTATAATAACAGCAATAAGTTCGGAATACAAACAATTAAGTGAAAATACTGATAAATAACAGCCAAAGCACGGGTATTGTGCAAACTTATTAGTGTTAAATTTTATTAACAAATGTATATTAAGAATATATATTTTGGGTTATTTTTTGGTCCATCTTCAGCATAAATATATAAAATATAAATATAAAATATATAAAAATTAAATTAAAATTTTTAAATCTGACTAAACATTTATTGTTGTAGTCAACTTTCAAATTAAAATTAATAATTAGAGAGAAAGACTCATTAAAACCCGCGTAGGATCTACATATTAGTGGACAACGCCATCACCACACATATATCGTCGATGTTTTACAATATAATGATACGATCAATGTTTGTAGATTGGTCTGGTTAAACAATATCGTGGCAGACAATTATTTATAACCAATTTTTTAAAGATTATGATATATAGCGATAAGAATGCTTTAACACATTTATGCATACAGCATATATGCATTTCTAATATATGCTCCAATATGCATTTGTGAACTTGGTAGTACTCCACTTTTAATAAAAAAAAGTTTTCAATATACAGGGTAAGCCATTTTAATGTACTTATCTACTGAAATATCTTAAAATCTATAAGTTTAATCTATAAGACAAAAATGTTTTAGACATTGAGTTAAAAAGTTGATTTGACCTTGAAATGATCTCTAAGGATCAGCTTCACCCCATAACATGATAGTATACAAGATATTTTGTATTTTATGTAAAAATATTGCAACTTTGAAATCTTATAACTCAGAAAGTACTTAAAAAAGTACTTTATCATAGTGTTTTAAAAAGCTTTTAAGATGGGCTACAAGAATATGCAATAAAAAATATAGTATTCTACTTAAAAAATTTTATGTGAGCTTCAAATAACTCTTCAAGGTCAAACCAATGGTATCATCTTATGATACTCGAAACCATACAATTTTTGTCTAAAACATTTCTGTTTTAAACTTTAAGATATTTTAGTGGAATCATTAAAATGGTCTACCTTGTATAAAACAATAGTATATTGTTTGTAAATGTTTGTAATAATATTTTTGTTTGTAGTTCAAACCATTAAAAAATAAAAAATTAAAAAAATGACTATCACTCGATTTTAAGATAAGAAAATTGTTGATATATCTTGATTCAGAATCATTTGTAGTTGTTTGTAATGATTTTGTTTTCGTTTGTAATTGAATAGTTTAAAAGTTATAATGTATTTACAATATGTATACAAAGAACGTAGTTTTGTCAATTTTACAGATATCTCAAAATCCGCTTGCGTCATGTGTTTTAAAATCGTTTGTAATTGTTTGTAGTAACAATATTTTTGTTTCAATGTAGTTCAAGCTACTAAAAAATAAGAAATTTAAAAAAAATGACTGTCACTCGATTTTAAAATAAAAAAAAATTATATATCTTGGTTTAGAATTATTTGTAGTTATTTGTAGAATTATTTGTGGTAATTTTGTTTTCGTTTTTAGTTAAATAGTTTAAAAGTTAGAATATTTACAATAAACACACACATACACAAATAACACTAACATTAACACACATAAATAACTTTGTCAATTTTAAAGATATCTTGAATCCGCTTGCACAAGGTATTTTAGAATTATATGTAATTATTTGTAATGATTTTGTTTTTCTTTGTAGCTGAATAGTTTAAAAGCTAAAAACATTATTTATTGTAAATATATTGTAATTTTTATATTCTATTTAACTATAAATGAAAGCAAAATCATTACTACAAATGATTCTAAAACACATGGAATCAGCGGATTTTACATATCTATAAAATTGACAAAACAAATGAAAGCAAAATCATTACAAACAATTACAAATGTTTCTGTATCAAGATGCCAA
Source organism: Cataglyphis livida (assembly GCA_039654365.1). Taxonomy (NCBI): domain Eukaryota; kingdom Metazoa; phylum Arthropoda; class Insecta; order Hymenoptera; family Formicidae; genus Cataglyphis; species Cataglyphis livida. Next base: position 8,594,640 of record JBCEZV010000092.1, read on the forward strand.
TATCATCAATAATTTTTCTTTATCTTAAAATTGGATTACAGTCATTTTTCAAATTTTTTTTGATGATTTGAACTCAATTAAACAAAAATATAATTATTACAAAATATTATAACTACAAACGAAATACTATCGTTTCATATATTGAAAACTTTTTTTATTAAAAATGGGATGCCAAGTTCATAGATCCAATATACATCTAAATTCACATGTTAAAGCATTTCTGTTCGCATACGAAGAAATTTTATAATAAAAATTATATAAAAAATAGTTTTCTTTTTCAATATTTTATTGTAAATCTAGAATATATGTATAATGACATTATAGTATTTATATTTATAGCGTGTTTTTCTGGTAAAGCTTGCTGACATAACCTGACAGCAAATGCTCGTAAAAACTGAGCAAAGTTGAGACATGACTTGATATCAAATTGGTTGCAAAAATCAAGCAAGATCTGTGTAGGGCAATTATTATAAAAATTATATATTTGATTGATGATTAATTGAAAATATAATACATACAATAGTAAAGATTACATATTAGTAAAAATACACATTGTAAGAAGTCGTTGTTGATAAAATAATTTTTCAAGTATGGCTGTTGGATATGTTTAAAGAATCTGTATTGTAACTATTATAATAAATTAGTGTAATATTTATATTAGCGCAATATTATTTTTATTCTATAACTGTAAATTACAATTAATTTTTGGTAATTATTTATTTTTCGAGAAGAATCTCAGACTTGACCTTGACATATGTTGTCATAACCCTGAATTACATTTAAAAAGTTTTAGCTGTCGTTCTTTATTAAATAATTATTAACAAAGAAAAAAGTGGCGGTTATATTCAAAGGTTATGAAGTATTAATATAGCAGAAGTAAATTTTTAGTTTTAAATTAGAAATATATTTAAGTTATACCTTTCAAAAGTGGAGTTCCTTCCTAGGAGGTAGGGCGGAATCCACTGTGTCCATGTATTTTACAACGCGAAGCGAGGTCCACTTCACAATTGTTGTGTCGATGGGAAAGTGTACGTGTAGGTCTCCCCATCCATGAGGGGTTCCACTTCCAGAAGATATAATCTAACCCAAACCAAATTTTAGTTTTAAATCAGAAATAGGAGGGACTCCATTCCTCTCTCTGGTATTTAGTAAGGTGAAGATTTAAGATTAAAGATTTATAATTCTTCTCTATTATATGTTATAATATTAAGTTTAAGAATTCGTGTAAATGCATTTCTCTTTCTGATCGAATACATGCTATTAATGGCTGGGCGGAGCCCATCCATTGCCCAAACATTTATTTAAATATATAAATATGCAAATAATATGCAAATAATATTTACGCTAGGTAAAGTTTAAATTATAAAGTTGAATAGACATTTATATTGTCAACTTTTTTTTGTTAATAACTTATTTTTAATGAAGAATGACCGATGGCTAAAACTTGAATTTTCAGGGCCTTGAAAACATATGTCAAGGTCAAGATCTTTCTGACATGCTTCCCTAAAAGTAAATAATTACCTAATTTTATAATAATTTGTATAATGATATATGTGTATGTGTAAGGGTAGGGCGAAAAATGATGATGTTGACATCTTTTAATCTTCCTTCCCCTCTTTTTCATTTTTTCTCTTTTTTTCTTTTCCTCTCTATTTTTTCTTTTCTCTTTTTTTCTTTTTGCTCTTTTTTTTTCTTTTTTCTTTTTTTCTTTTTTTCTTTTTTTTCATTTTTTCATTTTTTCTCCTCTTTTTCTGCTTTTCTTCGCTTTCAAACGTTCCTCATTTTTTACTAAAAATATAAACCATAAAACAGAATATTCCAATTCATTTACCAATAATTTTAAATATAAATAAATAATAATTAAATGTATGTTTCATACAAAGGTGAAGGAAAACAATTAAAAGCCAGCGCAGTAATTTGTGCGCAAATTTCATTATAATTAAATTATATTAACTTAATAAAGTAATAATAAATTTAATAATAAAAAGCATATATTTTAGTCCTTTTTTTGATTATTTTCATCATAATTACAAATTAAAGAACAGAAACCGAGTTATTCAAACGTGATGTCAAGAAGAAATTACAAATATAAAATGACTATAATCATTTTATGCAAACTGATTTTGGAAATATATCAAATTTTTTATTATGCATTAATATGACATATTATGAATATATAAAAGTAAAATCATCAAAAATAAATAGCTAATGATATCAGTTGTTACAATACAATTTTCTGCATTAAATGCTTTCAAAATAAACGATTTCTAAATTTATTGTTTGTAGTTTAACTAGAAAAACTTACTCGAATGTATGGAAATACAATAGTTATGATTAATGTTTCGGAAATGATTTATTTGAAAAGTATTTAATGCAGAAAACATTTTTACAACAAATTAAAATAGCTATTCATTTTTGATGTTTTTACTTTTATTTATTTCAGTATGATACATTTTTAAAAATATATTTTTAAAATCTGTTTGCATTATATTTGAATCTGTGTTTTTGTGATAGAAGAACCAGATTAGTAAATTTATAAATCAATCAATGTCAAATTTATGTAATATCAAAGCAAATGCTTGTAATGCACTTCGACGATACTCAGCTCTTCTTTTTTTATTTTTTCTATGCAGTGTCGACACTATTGTATCTGTAGCAATGTAGCATTCGTATTTAAAACTTTTATGCAATGTGTCATATACATTTAACAAATATATACAAGTTACGTTATTTATAATATAACATAATTAACAGTAGATATACTTGAATTTACTTGCATTTAAGTAGAAATTTTACGCGAGATTTAGCGATCTTTTCTTCTGATTATTGTTTAATTTTAAATTTGGTTATAACAACAAATATTGTGTATGTCAAATTTAAAAATTTTAATGTAATCTTTATATCCATGTTACAGATGGACCAAAAACGATCAGAATTATACATTTTTAATGCACATTTGTTAATAAAATTTAACAATAATAAATTTGCGCACCAGTACTCGCGCCTTTGTTCTTATTTGCCAGTTTTCCTATTTAATTGTTGGTACTCTAAATTGGTACTCTTATTGCTGTTATTATTGAATTTGTAATACGTAAATTTACAATACAACATGCATAAAATTAGGTTAATTATAAAAGCATAAAAGCTTTACTAAAAATATTAAAAACATTTTACGTTTTGTGGAACAGTGCTCTTTGTAATTGCAAAGACGAAATAAAGGCGAGAAAAATAATCAAAGCAATATTAATGTTGCATAGCATGAAACAGAAGTTAATAAATTTAAAAAAAGAGAAAAATATTTAAAATCTATCTATCACTAGATAAGCATATCAATCTCAATAATTCTCAGCTATTAATATTATAACATATATTATATAACTTCTTTAAGTACAATTAAAGATGTAGAAAATATTATAAACATGGAAATGAACATAGGTTGGATGATTTTACAGAGGATATAACGCATTTTACGGAAATGGTATCCAATAATGGAATAATAATTGGAAATAATGGCTTGATGTTATTGAAAACGAATTAGAAAAAGAATCCAAGAAAAAAAAAGAAACCGATAAGATCAGATTTAGGTGTAGTAAGCCTGAAGCTGTAAAGAAATTACCAATAACAATTCATTATTCACATTTGACTCACATTGTGATTGATCAGGTTCTTATGTTTTGATACTTATTACACCTATTGTAGATTCAGACTAAGCCAAATATCTATTGTAGCATTCAGTTTTTATTTTTAAAATTAAAAAAAGAATATTTTGCTGTTACCATTGTGATCAAAATTATTGGAGACCAAAATAAGTTAGCACTGAAGCATGGGAGAATCGATAGCAAGTTACAAAAAAAAAAAAATAAAAAACAGTTTTTAAGATATAAAAAAATAGAACTATAAGATGCTGTTGTGCAAAGACATTGAACATTTACTTGGTAAAATGCTCTTAGCTGATGCTAATTCTGAAGAAGTCCAATATAAATTAGATAAAATTAATTTACGTGAATCAAAGAGAATTGCCCAAGAGAAAGAAAACATAGAAAAGAAAAATTATTAGAAAATTTAATGTTGCAAAAATAGATTCTAGTGCAGTATATTTATTGATCATAAAAAAATATGATAATTATGTATATTAAGACCGACCTTATTAATTTCATAGATCTTGATATATTATTAAGGACACGGCTCTGAGTAACTTTCAAAAAGTCTTAGCCATCGCTCATTGTTCGTTAATAACTTTAATAAACAACGAGCAACAGCTAAAATCTTTTGAAAATTACTCAAGGCCATATTCTTGACAACATATGTCAACGTTATTGAAATTGGTGAGATCAATCTTAATATGTATTTAATTATGCATATTTATCAAAAATATTAAAAAAAAGATCTGAAATAAATATAATGACAATAATTAAATTTTTAAAGAACGAGGAAAATGTATGAGAAAAGTATATTAAAAGATATCTCAAATTGTACATCAAACACAGTTATTCCTCTATTTGGAAAACCAGAAAAACCGTATTTTTCAAAAACTGCAGTACAAATAAGCTATTGAAATGGATATATTTAAACATTGCTTAAATGTTTATCTAGGCGCACAAAATATACGGAGAATTTCATACTCTTTATTCATGTCCATTTGACAGTTTAGTACAAACATTATTTGTAATTGGAATAAATGAGAACATGGAGGAAAAAGTAGATAAATAATTTTAGCAGAACAAAATCATAAGAGAGTATCTTAAATCATTTTTTTTTATAAATAACTATAATTGAAGAAAATGAGTCCTTTGATATTGTAAAATTTTATTCCAAGCATGCTATTATCAATGAAGGCTATAAACACAGAATCAAGTTTATGGCAACTCATGGAAACGTCGTTTACAATAAAAATTGAAGAAAATAATTGATTGCGAAAGTAATGCAGGGAAGATGTTTTTGCAATTAATTAACAATAGTTTTTATTCTTTAAAGTAATGTTGATTATTATATATAAAAAGCAATATAATGAACTAATAAATCATCAATGCGAGATGTTATTTATAAAAGAAATAAAATTAAAAAGAGAGAATAGTAGAATAGTAGAATAATAAAATAGTGGAAAAAGCATTTTCATAAAAGAGCAAATACAATACTTGCCAGAAAACAAAAATCAGAGAATTTTGAAAAATAAATAAATAAAAAAATAAATAAAAATGTAAAAATAAAAAGTAACATAATATAGCATGATTATTATTATTCTTGTAATGTTACAGATAATTTAGTAATCATAGATATTGTTACTTCCAAAAAAATATGATAGAAGAAATATCTAAATATTTAATAAATAGAGAAAAAAAACGAAAAAGGCAATTTTGAGGAAATATAAGATATGTGGGCATCGTGGGCAAAAAGTATTGGACACTTTATAGCAGTGTAATGTGCCAGTACTTCATAATGGAAATTGGAAAGAACTTGACGGCTCACTAAAAAGAAAAATATCCGACAAATCAGAAAGTAAAAAATAATATCAGCGATATTTTTTAATAAATTGTAGAATCATATTTTTTAATATATAAATTTATTTTTGTGTGCATATATATATATATATGTATATATATGTGTGTGTGTGTGTGTGTGTGTGTGTGTGTGTGTGTGTGTGTGTGTGTGCGTGTGCGTGTACGTGTGCATGTACGGTGTGTGTGTGTGTGTGTGTGTGTGTGTGTACATACATTATTAATAAATAAATATAAGTTAATTTATATAAATAAATAATAAAATTATATACATAAATAGCGTTTAATTTAAATGTTAACATACAATTATTTCTGTAACTAATAAAGATATAAAAAATTTAAAAAAAGTTATTTTATTTAAACAGACTTATATAATAAATAAAATATAAATTTTTCAAACTTTTTTTGCAAAAAATTCGGGATCTGCATATTAAGATATAAATAATTCAGGAAACAGTTTGATGCTATAATAATGCCAACTAATTTATTTAATGCACTTTACTTTTGAGTGCCGTATTTTCTTGATTTCTTCTTAAAAGCTGGAACGAAAAAAATTATTTTTGGAAGTAAAAATTGTAGCAAAAATTAGCGAGTAATTTTAGTATTATTAATTTTTTGACTTATATATATGCTATTTTTTATAATGACGTGTTAACTTAAGCTTAAGTTATGTAGTCCTTCATAACTTTTTAATGCGGCAATTTAGTTGCAGCAAAAGAAAATTATTTTTAAAAGCAAAAAGTACCAAAGAATTAGTAAATTAATTCCATATATAATTTATTGCGTTGTGATAATTTGGCTTAGATAGCTTAATATACTTTTATCCTTTGTGAAAATTCATAATTCCTCTGGAAGTAAAATGTCTGATAAATAAAATATTATTTAATATAACTTAACTGATGATTAAAATATTACTTAATATTACTTAATATTATTAATCCCTCGTTTACGATAAACGAATTAACGATAACATTCATTGGACTGCATTCGACTCACATTGTCGATCACTTCAATCAGGCACGCGGAAAAAAGACACCAATGAAGTCGAAAAATGCAACTTAGAATAGATAAATGTGACTCAAATTTCATTTCATGGATTTTTTTATTATGAATTCCTTATATATTTCTTTTTTCAAAAACAGCTATGTATTTTCTTTATTCGAATTGATTTGTTTATTCTATAGATAAAAATATTGAGATAAATTTATCAAAAATTGAATATTTTATTAAATATTTTATATTTTATACAAAATATACGCGATATGCAAGATATAAAATACCTCGTAAACTATTTAATTTTTTTCATACTTTCTTATAACTTTTTACACAGAATATTTATAACAAAAAACCTGTTTATATGTATAAAACAATAAGCTTCTATAAAAAAAACTAAATTGACATCTAAATAGCCGAAATGCTTTTATCTAGAAAAATTTTGATTAGATTTATATTTTCCTGGAAATCATGAAACTGCTATATATAACTGTTTGATAAAAAAATATTTCGACAGTATATTGTCTACAGATTATTTTAGTACCAAAAAGCAAAATGAGCAACGTTTTCTTGTACTTTATTGTTGCAACGCTGAATGATTTTCTGTCATTTAAACTTATTTTGCGAGTGACAAATTTTCCCTCTTTTTCTCGAACTTTTTTGTACAGGAACATATTGATTTTGTCTTTTTCTAAATTTTTCCTGGAAGAAAAGTAATTTTATAAAGACATTATTAAATATACATAATATTTTTAAATAAAAATATTATATTATAATGGATGTATGTTTGCAATGGATGTGTATAATTCAAAGTTACAAAACTTTTTTTATTACAATATTTTCTTCAGCATAGTCTATGAAAAAATAATAAATAGCATAATAAAAAAAGCAAAATAAAAAACAGATTTAGATCTAATTAAATAGTAATCTTTTTTGGATTGGATACATAATATATTTACGATTGAACATACATAGCTACATACATTTATACATACATATGTACATATGCAATTAAACTAAATTTAGATTGTGATTAACATAATTATAACACACACACACACATACACGCACACACATCTATATACATACGTACATACATATATACATACATACATTTTTATTTTTCATCGTATTCTTATAGTCCTCCTTGATATCTTTTCAAAACATTATGATAAAATATTTTTAGTATGAAATTTATTTTTCGAGTTATTTTATATCTTACAATCTGATATATTTTAATATAAAATATCTCGTAAAATATTTAGTTTTCGATAATCTTACCGTTAATACTTTTATGTACAAAATAATAAGACAAATACGTATATATATATATATATATATATATATATATATATATATATATATATATTTTTTGTAATATATAACATAC
>JBCEZV010000092.1:8642096-8663668 GCA_039654365.1 Cataglyphis livida
ATATATATAAATTATTATGTTTGTAGGATGAATGAGTCATATATGTGAAATTGTATTATGTAATAATTGTGGATTTCACCATATTATAAAAGTAACAATATATATATCTGAATTTCTGCGATGTAAAAACATTCTTAATATGTGTTGATGTGTTTTTTTTATATTTTTAATAATGATTCGAATATTACAGAGGCTTTTTCCGAAGTGATAGTCTACTTGGTACAGTAATGGTTAAGTTACAACATCTTGAAACCCAGTGCATTCTTCATGATTCCTTCTCGGTAATTAAATAATTTATTTTGCACGCCTTTTCTGTGTACAGAATAAGAAAATTTATTATATTATTTCAGCTTATGGATGGCAGAAAAGCAACGGGAGGAAAACTAGAATTAAAAATCCGGCTCAGAAATCCAATTCTTTTTAAACAAATAGAAAATGTCACAGATAAATGGTTAACTATTGATCAATGATGGATGATTGGATGCAATTCAATAATTTATCATTAATTCGTCATTTTGGAATCGTGGGGCCTTTAAAAATATTGCGCATCGAGAATAGATTATTGCATTTTTTAAATACATGTATACATGCATACATATATACATATATACATATATACATGCATATATCCATACATGCATACATGCATACATGCATACATATATACATGCATACATATATATAAATGCATACATATATATAATAGTAAATAAGATGCAAAAATGTAAATATTCTATGAAATTACAACAAATAAGCTATATGCAATTTATAATATATATAAGTGCGATTTAAAAAAGTTTTGAATACTTTTTGCTTGTAAAGTAAAAAATGCTTTTACCGAGAAAATTATAATTTATTTATACGTAATAACTTGAAAATAATTATTTGAAAAATATTAACAAAAAATTATTTACAGTTATATAACACAAAATGCGTATTATATACATTATATATACATAATTGTTTTTAAAATATTTATATATGTTTTATATGTGGATACGTATGTGCGCGCGCAAGCGTATGTGTATGTAAGTACTAAAAATCTTTCGATACGACATACAATTTTACAAAGTGTCTGCTAAAAAATTTTATTTGAAAAGATTAGTTCAAAAATAGAACTGATTAAATAGGATTCATAATATGCAATACTGTTGGCAAACATATAGCAACATAAATTATGATAATAGTTTTAAAGAGATTCAACAAATCTTGGAATTTTTGCAATATAGATTGGCAATAGAACACGAGTTCAATGTGAATATATTTGACGCCAATTTGCTACTACATTTTGACTAAAACAGCTGGCAAACTGTTAACTTGCTAGTTGCTAATGTTTTGCTTATTTTGTAGATGTTTTTAATAACATACAATTCTAAAAAAATTTTTTTTTTATATATATACGTTTTTTCTTCCCTTCCTTTGCTTATTAAAAAATTGCATGGAATTTTTTTGGCGAAAATAAAACATTTGATCAATTTCATTAATAATTTCTATATATTAAGTTGAATTGATTCATTTGCTGTAATATCTCCCTTGAAACCATGTTGCTTTACTTTAATTTATTTATCTTTATAAATATTAATATATTGATGTAAATCAAGATATATTGATGTAAATCAAGATAATATTATGTAATCCTGTATATATAACTTTTGAATTCAAATTTATGTATTTAATAATTTAAATAATTCAAATTTTTTTTAATTAAAAAACTAATGTTATGAAAAAAAAGTTCAAAATAATTGAAAACTATGTTGAATATACATTATTTCAAAGAGAACAGAAAAGTCAAAATGATGTCATATTGACTAAATTATGTCATTTTTTAAATCATTATTGAAAACTCAATCTTAAATAATTTTTAGAAAATGTGTTGTATGTTTTTTGGCTATATATATGCTTATTACTATAAAAATGTATAATATAAGAATAGTCACAAAAAGGGAGTTTGACTATTTAGACATCAGTGTTTATATACAATTGGTTATATAACCAATATTCAAAATAAGGTAATAAAGAAAAGTCCTGTGCACAAAGAGAAATTATTAGAAATAAGAATAAATATTAAATATTAGGAGAATTTGGAATTATTTTACTTCAAATAAGAGAGAACGGAATGTATTAACTCATAATAAATTAAAAATTAGAAATAATTAGAAATAAAACTTTGTTTTCTCTTCAAGTAAAATAATTGCAAATTGTTCTTAAAATTTAAAATTTATTTCTATTCCTAATATTTTTTATATTATGCGCAAGGCCAAAGCGCCCAGTTAACATTCGACGTTGATTTGTTGGTTCTAAAAGTAGAAGCCAATCACGTTCAATTGCTACTGAGCGGTTTTCTTTGCCACGGCCAATATGCGTGTATTAGGAATGTATTGCGTGCATGATCTTATTTGCAAGCTTACATTCGTGGAAGGCGTTAAAACGTGACGACGTATGGCTAGTGTTTTCGGAATTTATGTAAGAATATTATAATTGTTATTAAAAAAGATGTGGTGATACTAATACAAAAACTTAGAAAGTTAGACAGTTAAACAGAAAATAAAACAGAGGTAATATTAAGATAAGAATATCAATGTCAACAAAGAAGGAAGTAAGTGCTTTGCATACTTCTTTCCAGGCATCTTATTTTTGTTGCGACCGCAAAATTCGCGGACGCGCAAACGGTACCGGCACCGCTCAGTGCTAAGCGCGGAATGTACGTTGCGCGATTCCGAGGAATCACTGAAGACTCAGATGAATAGCAAAAAAGACACAAGAGAAACGTGACACACAAATATTTAATTTATTAAACACAATATTAACAGCAAAAATACTGATGAAACAATTCACAGTTGGTTTTTGTTTGCTAACGCGATAGTGTTCAACAGTTTTACAATGAGAGGAGAGTCGTAGGTGGACGGATCAACCTATGATCGCGATGCGACTCTCTGAATCGCAGAACTCCGAAACGCAGTTTAAACAGTCTAAACAAAGTTTAGAGTAGCGTTAAACGCGTCAGTCAACGTGAATAACTCAAAGTGAGAAAACGCGTCAATCGCAGGCAGAAATAGGCTCAAGACTGCCGAATCATGGATCGGAATTTTGTTTGTCGATCGTCTTCAGCCAAATAAGATTCGAAAGGCGTCTATTGGCTGAAATCGATTGTGTGATCGACACATCAATTGACGTATTGACAAAACTCGCGCAAATAGATGTTCGATTTTTCGCACTACGTTCTTTTTTAATATGCTCTAAAATCACGAGTCCTTGGCGTGATATATTCTCACTATCGCGCGCACTCAATAAATTATTATATTCCCGAAATTTTAAATTTGCCAAAATTAATTAGAAATTGCTCGAATCCAAACATACCGCCCACTTTTAAACGTGCATTTCAATAGAAACTAACTTTAAGTCTAACAAAATTTATGTCGGATCGAAAATATGACTCGACTCTAATTCGCCCAATGCTCGCAAAGTTACACATACAATTGAGAAAGTACAGTACAGGAAAGATTAACAACATGATTGATGATGACTTTAAGAACGTAATATGACGCAAGTAAGCAAGGTGATGAACCAAGAGATCAGCATAAAGAATATAACTCAGTCGATGCTGAAAAAGAAAAAAAATTCAAGGTATGGGATCACCATGGATAATGAACAAAAGATTTTTGCTTGAGCTCTTGTTATCTCGTCAACCTTGAACAACAACAAATTAAATCTATTAATGTTTTCACAAACTGCCCGCTGGGACAGTTGGGGCGTGAAGCATAACGTAAATTAAATTTCTATAATAAATACAGAAAATTTGCTGCAAGAAATATGTCACTCGCTACTCGTATTGCTTTCGACGGACAAAAGACATAATTGAACAATCGGACGTTTGTACTCCGAATTTGCGGTCTTGATGGTTACCACTCGCATGAAACCGTCCGCACCGGCATGAAGATGCGTGATCCGCCCGAGTTCCCTTTTGCAGGGAGGTAATATAGCGTTGCGCAAAAGCAGTTGTCCAATTTTGATCGAGGATCTAATTTCTCGTCATTTGTTTCGTTGCTGCAAAGTATTTATATAATCGCTCTCCCAGATTTTTCAAAATCGCTCGGCCAAACGATGAATGATCTGCCATCGCGACAAGCGATTCTCATTTAGATGATGCAGAGATGGTTCAGGAGCAACAGTAAGGGCCCAGCCGATTAGAAAATGGCTCGGAATGAGAGTATCATAGTCGTCGAGCGAATCAGAAACGGAGCGATCGGACGTGAATTTAGACAGGTCTCAATTTGACACAGAAGAGTGGTGAATTCCTCAAACGAGAGCGTGTGTTCGCCAAAAATTCAACGCAAATGATGTTTCACATTGCCAACACCTGCCTTCCATATTCGCCCAAAATAAGGAGCAGAAAGGGAATAAAATTCCACGAAACATTATCACCTATCTTATTATATATTACAACCTGATTTTATTATGGAAATTTGAATCGCCAATAGCAGCTTGATAAGCAAGCTTTAATTCTTTTTCGGCACCAACGTCATTGTCCAAGTGCGGAAGACCTCGACGTGAGCAAAATCGCATATATGCATTTAAAAATGACGGGGTAGAGTAATTTCTCACCAGTTCCAAATGAATGGCATGCGTAGTTAAGCAGATAAATAGAGTAATATAAGCTTTTCGCGACGTGATTCCTCGGTCCGTGGAAGCGTGAATTTTGACTAGTCCGGCATAATCATGTCCACAATGCGCGAAGCTAGGAGGCGGAGGTGATATGCGCATTTTAGGGAAATCCCTCATTAATTGCACCGGAATGACGGCTCGCTCTCTGACGCAAACTATGCAACGATGAATGACGACTTTTACAATACTCCGAGTGCGGATGATCCAAAATGCTTGACGGAGGGTATTTAGAGTGAGTTGCGGCCCTCCATGCAAAGCATAATGATCTGCGTTTGAAGAGCAATAAGATGAACGAATGGGTGTGACGCGAACAAAATTGGATACCGTATACAGTGTGGGAGAGGAGCATTGCGCAAACGTCCGCCTACGCAGGACCCCGTCCGAATCAAGAAATGTAGAGCTATTGAACTCTTAGAATTGATATTTTGATCGTTACTCAGCAAATTGATATCGTTTGAAAAGTGTTCATTTGGTATTTGCTTAATCCAAAAGGTCTTAGCTTTGTTACACTCTGACGAAGATGAGGCCTTACTCACCGACTCGGAAGATTTTGTAGTAATTTTTAGGCATCGAAAAATAAATTTGAGAATATATGCAATAATGTGGATAAATTTTGGCCACGATGAGTATCGCGAGGCAAGATCTCAACTGGATAGAGCCGTCGAGATATGCAAGGCGTGCAAAAGCACGCGTTTTCTCCTCAAGAGAAGCTCCTATTACTTGAGACCATTGATCTTTTGGGAGTTGCAACTAAAACGGCCCTTACCACCAATTAGTTCATCCCCTAATAAACTTCGCGAAGTACACTCGGCAGAATTTAATTATCTAATGTCGGTACATGACCACTCAGCATCCGGCAAAGGGGATTGAATCGCGTTGACTCGATTAGCGATAAAAGTTTTCCATCACGATGGATGAGAGCACAGCCAAATAAGTATTATGGTTAAATCCGATCAACAAGTGCAAGAAACCTTATTAGCTAGCGATTCTCGAACGAAGCACATAAGACAAACAAGCAGCCGATAATTCAAGACGCGGAATTGTGAGGGGAACAATTGAGGCGATTTTTAACTTGCCAGCGAGCATGAAAACTGTAATTTCGCCGAAGACAAATAATTTTCAAATAAATGGACGCCGCATATGCTAATGTTGAAGCATCGACGAATCCGTGCAACTTCATATCTGTGACATCTGTTTGAACTCAGGTCTATCTTTCAATTTTGAGATTATTGAAATGTGATAGCTTTAAATAAATTAAATTCCATTTTCCGAGAAGAGGCTCGGGGATTGTCTTGTTCCACGTTACTTGAAGGCGCTATAGTTTTTGCATAAGAATTTTCGCGAAAACGGTAACAGGAGTCACTCATCCTAATGGATCATAAAGTTTCGCGATCGTCGATAGAATTATGCGTTTGCTGAGTGGAGCTGGATCAATGAGTGATACCTTAAATTGAAAAATGTCACGTGCAGGATTTCAGGCAATACCGAGAATTTTTACCTTTTTATCAGTTGCAATTTGTTTATCACAAATTAAGCCATGATTCGATAGATCAATATCCTCGAGTAATGCTGGGGAATTGCTTGCGTAAAAATTTACCGCAGCGTAACAAAGAAAGTTGCTCACAAGTTGCTCGCAAGATTGGCGTAAATGTATCATATCTCCTCCAAAGAGCACATTGTCAACATAAATTTGATTTCGAAAAATCGGAACTGCGAGCGGAAATTGATATCCGTCATCGGCGATCAAGCTTCTGAGAACGCGGAGCACAAGAAAGAGAACACATGTCATATCATAAGTGACGCTAAGCATCTGATATTCACTGGGCTTCTCCGCGTGATCGTCTTTCCAAAGAATCTGCTGATAATCAATATCTCGTTGATCCACAAAAATTTGTCGGTGCATTGTTGTTATATCGGCAGTATAAACAAACTTAAAATGCCGCCATTGTAAGGTAATCGCGTGCAAATCAATTTGTAGTTTCGGATCGAACAGTAATGATTGTTGAGTGACGATCCGTTCGATGTTATACTTGATGCATATGATACGCAAGCGAGTCGTGATGCTCTCCTCTCGGAATATCGGGTGGTGACGGACATATATACTTTGATTTTGCGACTTCTGATTATCTGACACTCGCCGCATGTGTCCGAGAGCTTCATACACTCACTATATGGTTTTTACAATTCCGCATGTGATAAAAAACGGCGCGATAACGAATTTAATAAACGTTCGGCGGTTAATCTTGATTGCCTGATCAAGTGATGGATTCTGCTTAAAGGGCAAGCGCACAATGTACCTGTCATCAATTTGACGAAAGGGAGTCTCGCATTGCTCATCTTGCGGCGTGAACTGTTGACTAAGAAATCTTCTCGATCTCCCAAAATTTCCGAATCTCTTTTGCGAGAGACTGTAGTTCAGTGCAATAAAGCACCATAAGATTGATGGCGGATTGGTCGGTCAATAATTCCTCATGCGAGGACGAAAATATTGCGGGCGGACCGGATATGATCCAGCCGAACAGTGAATTATGCGCCACGGACTGTCCCGGTTTGCCTCTTTTGACATCTTCCCAAATAATATCGCTGTAAAAGTCAGCGCCGATTATAAAATGAATAGGATCGGATCAGAATCAGCCCATCAGCTAAACTAAAGAGATGCGACAGAGATGAAAGAGCTGCAGCGCGCTTCGAAGAGTACGAGGTCAAAGATGTCAGAATGAGTGCTGTCGTGGATAAGGAAGGAGTGTACAAGAGAATATGACGATTGATGTGACATGGCGAACAGTGCCGACGTAAACACTTCTGACGGCCGAAATTGTAATTGACATTCGAATCCCTTTTTCCTCTAAGGATTGCGCTAAATGTTCAGATATAAACGTAGCTTCAGAATCTTGGTCGAGAAGGGCTCAGATAGTTAACCGTTGATTGGAACGACCGAACGGGGTCTTAACCTTGACTCAAGCAGTCGCTAAAAGTATTTGCGTGCGAACGCTCGATTTAGCAGAAAGGAGCAGTGAATTAACGACGTGACGTTACAAATTGAAATGATTGCGCATCTTGTGTGACCGCCGACGAGCCAAAGCTAGATTCTGAATCGACGTGTAACATCGTATGATGTTTTTTACTGCATGAGCGACAAATATATTTGCTCGTGCATTCTTTAGCAGAGTGACGATTACTTAAACAATTAAAATATCGTTTGAACCGCTTAACAATCTCGCGACGCTGATTCAGATCTTTGGCCACAAAATCTGGACATAAATTTAAATAGTGACGAGATTTGCATAATGGGCAAGCTGGCTGTGAACTCGCAAAGACCGTCGCTACATGAACGCGCAATGAATTCATAGATTTCGACGCCGATTTTGCGATTGGTGAACAGTTCTCTAACGCGCGGATGCGAAAGGCGAGAAATCGAATTTAGGTCCTTGTACGTGGGCGGCGTGCCGACAATGCTAATGTGAAGAGTCCATACTTTATGCATCGGTGTATCGAGTTCTGTAACATAATATGAACTAAAATATCGTACCATAAGTCGCTCGGAGGTCGGGAACGGATTTCCGAGCAATGGCTGACAAGCCGAGTAACGCAGAAAGATGAGATGCAAATAGCCGTCGCTTATTCTCAAATCTAGTCGTCAACATGCATGCCATGCAATATGAAAATTGTCGTAATCAGTATGCTACTTATACTCTCGAGCGCGACCTTTCAATGAGAATGCGAAAAAATGCATGCGCGCGAAATCAGAAATGTTCTTATTTTTTATAATGAGCCCGGTAAATCTATCGTGGAAATCCCAGTCCGCGTAAGTTCCGTCAAAAGGAGGCAAACGGATATGTGGAAGATGCGAGATTGAAAGAGTGGACGTATCAGGAATCGACAGGCCACTCGAAGTAGATTGATTATGACTCACGACAGGCTGCTCCAAACATTCCGTCATGTAGTCCAGCGCCGTGTTGTAAATCTTCTTTCTGGTCTCGAATTGAGCTTCCTTGAAATATTCCAGAGTCGAGTTTGTAGAAGTGGGCGTCATCTTCATTAAAACAGCGTGTCCATATTGATAGAGAACCCACAGTTCCTTAAGGGCGGTGATCCTTGAATGGATTTTTGCTACTGTCAGATTGTTTCTGCCGATTTTCTTAAAGTTCTCGAGCGTTTGTTCAATCTGAAGCACCATCTTCGTTTTTGAATTGGAGATTGTCCAGATTTAATGCAACTGGTCACAATGATAGGTCTCCGCACATTAACGATCCGGCTCGAAGGACTAACAAATGTTTTTGTTGCAACCACAAAACTCGCAGACTCGCAAAATACCAGCACCACTCAGCGCTGAGTGCGGAATGCACGTTGCGCGATTCCGAGGAATCGCTGAAGGCACAGATGAAAAAGGTAGCAGATAGCAAAAAGGAGAGAAACGTGATACACAAATGTTCAATTTATTAAACACAATGTTAACAGCAAAAGTATTGATGAAACAATTCACAATTAATTTGTTTGCCAACGCGATGGTGCTCAACAGTTTTACAGTGAGAGGAGAGTCATAAGTGGATTCGACGGATCGACCTATGATCGCGATTCCCGACTCTCTGAATCGCAGAACTTTGATAAAATTTAGAGTAGCGTTAAACGAGACAGTCAACGTGAATAACTCAAAGCGAGAAAACGCGTTAATCATAGACAGAAGCAGGCTCTAAACTGTCGAGTCGTGGATCGGAATTTTGTTTGTCAAGCATCGTCTTCAGCCAAATAAAATTCGAAAGGCGCCTATGGGCTAAAATCGATCGTGTGATCGATCGATTGACGTATTGACAAAAAACGCGCAAACAAACGTTCAATTTTTTGCACTACGCTCTTTTTTAATATGTTTGTCTAAAATCACGAGTCCTTGGCGTAATATATTCTCACTATCGCGCGCACACTATAAATTATTATGTTCCCAAAATTGTAAATTTGCCAAAATTAATTAGAAATTGCTCGAATCCAAACACATCTACTAAATATTGCACGACAAAATTTAACTTAAAACCTATCTTCTAACTATCTTAACTTCAAAACTTAACTTAAAAATTATCTTCTTAGTTATATTATACTTGATCTCAAAAATTAATATTTAATATATTTTTTTATCGATAAGGTGGTAAATTTGTAAGACATTTTCATGATATTAGATGTTAATAAAAGATAAATGTTCAATTTATCTATATCAAATTTAAAGAAACATGCACTTATTATATTTGATTCTTTTTTCAATTATATATTACAAATAAAATATGCAGTAGCAGACTTAACTATAATTAATTACTTTAAATTACTAAAAATTAATAAATAACTTTAAAATTATATGAATTACAATGATAATAAATTTTATTTTGAGTTATAGGTTTAATCATGAAAAGAAAATTATATTCTCAGGCTTCTAAAGCCAATGCTAAACATTTCTGTGAAGCTAAAATTCAAAATCAGTTGACTGAAATAAAAAATATATTAGATGTATTTCATGAAACATGTTGTGATAACGCTTCTTATGTTTTACCTGCTATACGCATTGATGAAAACAACGACATTCAGGATAGTGATTTAATTTTAGAAGATATATTAGTAGTGAAGTATATAATCCATCAAATCATGAAACTGAGGCTACTGAATGTAACGAACACAGCAGCAGTGATGAATTAAAAGATGAAATTATATGTGACACTAAATATTTGAGAGATTGTCCTATTCATTATATAAAGGCATATTTATTGAATAACTTCTTAACAGAGTGGAATGTTCGTTGTATCATTCAAAAAAATGGATAAGCTTTTAGCAGAGTTAAGAGTCATTTTCCCTGATTTGCCAAAATCATAAAAAACAATTCTGCATACTCTTCGTACTGTGAATGTTAAAAAAATTGGTCAAGGCATAATGTGGTCAAGGTATAAGAGTATCAAGATTAACCTTGGTGAAATATTAACTATTGACTATCTGCAAAATAAAAATCAAATTGTAGTAGATATTAATATTGATGATGTCCAATTATATAAGAGTACAGATGATCAATTTTGGCCAATTTTAGGTTGTCTTAATGGTGACAGATTTTCTTTTAAAAATTGTGTATGTTATAGGTATTTGAAACCTGATGATTTAGATGGATATTTATGTGATTTTATTGAAGAAATTAAAAATTGACTGCTAATGGTTATGATTTCTATGGTAAAAATATTAGTTTCAGCATAGGTAATTATATTTTAGATGCTCCAGCTAGACAATTTGTTAAGGGCATTTACAATTATAACAGTACATTTTGCTGCAAAAAGTGCACAATTGAAAGTGTTAGATATAAGAATCATCAAATATTTTTACATAATAATGCACCTCTACATACAGATGAGTCATTTAAAAATAGACCAACCAGAACATCATAAATACAATTCACCTTTAGAATGTGACTCTCAATGTGGAATGATGTCTACATTCAGGCTTGATCTTATGCATCTTGTATATGCAGAGATTTTTAAGCGATGATTACAGTTTCTTTTTGGAATGATTGTAACAAGAGGCAAAATTAATAAAGGAACTAAATCTCAGTTATCTCTAGAAATGTCGCGTTGTAGTCCTTGGGTCATATGGAGTTCAATCGTCAATTTCGATCTTTTTATGAAATATCTAAGTATAAAGCAACTAAACTGCGACGTATCTTATTGTATCTTACTGTGTGCAAATTTTTAAGAATACTCTACCTCCCAACACATATAAGAATTACTTACTTTTAAATAGTGGAATATATATGTATATTGTGCAGTCAAATTCTAGTTCAAATTCTAGTACAAAATCCAATTATGCTTAATGCTGCTGAAGAAGAATTTTAAAAGAATTTGTAAAGCACTCTTCCCAGATTTTTGGTAAAAGTTTTGTTGTTTACAATGTTCATTGTTTGATTCATTTAGTCGACAAATCGTCGAAATCGTGGAAATTTATTTAGGGTACTAAACTTAGTTTTAAAGGATTTATAAGAGATGGTGTAATGAGTACCTGGCATCGGTCCATACTGAAGGCAACCTCATATGAAAGCCTTATCATTCGAGTTTAAGAATTAATATATTTGATTTGGTTGAAGTATAAACAACATATTTTTTTAGTGCATTTAATATGTCGAGTTTTGTGCCAACAAAACGCAATTTTCAGGAAGCATTACGTTTTTGTTTCCATTTGAAGAAATCGGCAGCTGAAAGTCTTTGTTTGTTGTCCAAAGCTTATGGAAATTATGCTCCATCGATTTCAACATGTGAGTACTGATTTTAGACGATTCAAAAGTGGAGATTTTGATTTGGAAGACAAGGAGCGCCCTGGCCAACCGAAAAAGTTTGAAGACAAAGGATAGGAGGCATTGCTGAACGAAGATCAATGTCAAACGCTTAAAGAATTGGCTTAAAGAATTGAAAAGCATTAAATATAACCGAAATGGTAGTCTCTAAATGTTTGAAGTCGATGAAAATGATTCAAAAGCAAAGGAAATTAGATGTCATACGAATTGAAGCCAAGAGACATCGAAAAGCATTTTTTGATGTGTGAATTCAACGACGTGTGAATTCAACGACGTGTGAATTCATGTTGCTGCTTCAACGACAAAGAAGGAAGGGTTTTTTGCATCATATCGTCTCTGGCGATGAAAAATGGATACATTATAACAATCCCAAGCGCAGAAAGTCATGGTGCAAGCTTGGCCAACTATCAACATCAACAGCAAAGCCGAATATCCATCGTTCGAAAGTAATGCTCTGTATTTGATGGGATCACAAAGGTATGGTCTATTATGAGCTGCTAAAATCTGATGAAACCATTACTGGAAGCCGTTACCGATAACAACTATCGGAACTGAACCGAAAATTGAAAAAAAAACGACCAGAATACGTCAAAAGACACGACAAAGTGATTTTCCAGCATGATAACACTCGGCCACATGTCGCTAAACCGGTCAAGAAACACTAGAGCTGCTCAGATGGGATGTTCTCCACCCGCCGTATTTACCAGACATTGCGTCTTCTGATTTCCACTTGTTTCGATCCATGCAGAACCATCTTTCTGACTAGCACTTCAGTTCTTTTGAAGATATCAAAAAATGGCTCGATTCATGAATAATCTCAAAAGACAAGTCATTCTTCCGCCGAGAAATCTGCCTTTTACCAGAAAGATGGGAAAAAGTTATAGCTAACAATGGACAATATTTTGAGTAACACGTACTTATCACTTTGTTTTGAAATAAACGTTCATTTTCACAAAAAAATCCTTTAAAATTAAGTTTAATACCTAAATTTTAATAGAATCATTTAGTGCTTTTAAATATGAAAACTTTATGGGCATTAGGAAATGATATTTGAGATCTACTTATAAGCCTTTACATCAGTTAATTAGACATGATGCAGAAACCAGAGGACAGTTTGTTCCAAAAAGGACACAGATAAATCTAATAAAATTTTATTGAAAAATCAATATAATGGTGATAACAATTTTGAGGGAGAACAATTTCAGAATGTTATTTTATATGGTGTTACTCTTACCAAAAACGAAGCAAACAACTGTTTCAAAACGAAATGTGAAGACATTGTAATCTTGAACAATATTATTCAAACACTTCAGAATCGAATTTTCCTAATAGAATATAAGTTTTTAAAACAAGAAGCTTATTATAATTTTCTTATCGCATCTTCTAAACTTGGGATTATAAAAGTTTCTCGTTCACAAAACAGTTTATAAAATTAAACATTTTTTTTTTTGTAAATGTGTTTCTAGATAATGAAGAAACATTTGTATGTATTCCTTTTGTACACTGCAACAATCAGTAGAAAGCCAGTAAGAACAATTTTTTTATTATATTTAATTCTACAAGTATCTTGCAGTATAATGTTTTTTTTTTTCAGTTTGCAGTTGTTGAATTTGATGATTCATGTGATAAATCTCAAACACTAGTAGAAGTAATTCCTTCCAAATGACTATTTAATAATAATACTAAATGCAAATATCTACATAAAAAAGATAAGCTTAAAACCACTCGTTTGGTTATGTCAAAAATAGATCCGAGACAAGATTGGAATATTTATAATTCTATCTTATCTTCAATTTCATCACTACTATAATAAGTATGTAACTTTCGGATGTGTTATCATATATTTTGCATTTGTGTGTGTGTGTGTGTGTGTGTGTGTGTGGAATACTGAGTTCTTTTAATATCAATGTATTTAAAATATAAGTGCCTTTCATTTCTTTAAAAAATAAGTTTCAATGTTCATCTATGTTATATTTTTATATTTGTAGGTACCTACAATACTGTTCTCAAAGCTGTTAAAACTGAAAAGTGATTTAATTCTAAAAAGAGAAGTTGCTCGGACAGAAGCAGAAACGGATTACAATCAACCAAAAAAGAGAAAAAAAACAAAAAATACATATCATCTTCAGAAGATGAAGAATTAAACAAATCTCCATCAAACATCTCGAGTGAAGTACCTGCGCCAAATTCTTTTTACCAAATTCTTTAATTCTTTGCACCAAAAAATTAAAAGTACTTCTTAAAAACAGATCGATGAAAACATCGGCTATATGCCAGCAAAAAGATACTGTTAGAGTCTGTTAGAAAATTATTCTCTTGTAATTTTTTTGATAGTAGATTAATTAATTTCCATGTAATAGCGAATTTTTTATATTAATTATTAGATGCTTCTGTTTCTTTTATTTGAGGTCCGATTACATAATTTATTTTGTGAACTGTTACAGTTTTTCAAAAGTGTTTGTCTTTTCAATCAACTATAAATGGTAATGAACAACTTATAAGAGAGTCAAACAGTTCTTCAAGCACATTATGTGATGTATACCATGATTTCTTAAGGAAAAAAACAAAATGTTTTCCCAAGGGACATTACAAAGCAAATTCATCTTTAATATTTGATGATTGTAAATAAATTATACATTTTTTCCTTATTCAATTTTCTGAATGCGCTTGCATTTAAATTAGAATTATATATTGCAAATACAATTTCTGTCTTTTTTTTCTTTCTTTTTCTCTTCAAATTAAGTTAAAATTTTATGAATTGATTTAAAAAATGTGTAATAATTTGTAAATTTTTTCTTTTTCTATTATATGTTATATTGTCTTATCCAACTAATATTATAAACAGAAATAACAATTTTAATTTTGATTGCTAGATGATAAAAACAACAATGAACACGATGAGAGTTCTGCTAATATAATATTCTTTGAAACTTCAAAAGAAAATAAAGATATCGTTTTAGGAAGAAAAAAGAAATTTAACATCAGTAGACAATGAGAATAAAGCACCTCTAAATTCACCATTTAAAGGTAATATAATTTTCCCTACCATCTCACTCTTAAAGAAATGGTTTTTTTGCATATACACATATTACTTTTTTATATTATGTTCACACATAGCATTTCAGGTTTATCAAATGGAGATCGTGATTTACTGACGACGATATTAAACCATTTAAAGGAGCTTTATGGTAATGATTTTTTTGTTCTAATTTATATAACTTATGTAACAGTCTTTACATATGTTATACTTTCTGATCATTAATTTAATATTTTTTGCAGGATTGGTTGTATCTTGATAGAGATTTACTTCGAAATATGTCAAGTAAACTTAATATAATGCTAACGAATCAACGCCACATATTAAATGAAATATTTCCTGGTGAAGCTATCATAGAGAGACCTGAAAATTGTTCTCCCCGCCTTCCATTACGAGATAAAAAGTCATTTGAAGCATTTAACAATTGTTTGAAATATCAAATTGCGTATTCTCAGTAATGTTCTTTGTAAATGCAGCTAAGCTCTCTGAATATTTATTTATGTCTTCTCTAATACATCAATTCTTTTTATATAGTTAACATTTATTTTGTGTGTTTTGAAGATCAGCTACCTTAATGCACATACTCCTGATGATTTTGATCAATGGAATGCTGCTATTAGTCTCATGTCTATTGTATTGCACAATGAACTTGCAAGACAGTTAGTTGGAAAGGAACTAGAGGAGTGAAAATCTCTTTTTATGGAACAAGAACCAAGGTAAATGTTATAAGTGTTTCTATATTATGTTTATAGTTTTTTTTCTCTTATTTTTAAAATATTAAGATCTCTGTTCAGTCATTGCCACGTATTGAATGAGAGAAATGAAAAATCACATGAGCTTTTTTTCTTTTTTTTCTTGCAAATCATCTTGAAATAAATAAACTTATTTTTATATACTTTACTAGTATTCAATAGAAAAATTGTTTCAGTAAAATGTACCAAAAATTTATTTCTGGATTTGTATATTAATAATAATAATAAAGTTACAAATTTTGATTAATTATCATCAGATTTTGCTAAAAATGTAATATTATAATATAATAATATAAATATAAAAATAATATAATATTATTTTAATTATTAATACATTAATATATTTCAATTATTTTAATATTAAATTATTTTAAATATTATATTTAATATAATATTAAATAAAAATTGAAATTTATAGACATATATATTTGAAAAGCTATTTGTTATATTTTATTATATTAACATAATTTATTGAACACGTAATAGCATGTAAAAAAAATTAAATTAATTTATTTTAAAAAATCGTAAATTGCTAGAAAAACTTATGTGATTTTTTGTTTTTAACTTCACAATTCATTATGATCGCAGTGAAATCAAAAGATCACCTTTTTTACTTCTTTTCCGTTGTTGTTTACGAGCCATAATAGACCGTTTTAAAAATCAACCATTGAAGATAACTGAAGACTCCATAAAACGCTGGTTAAATACGTCAACGTAAATAAATAAGGAATAATAATAATATTTATAACATTACTGTGCAATAACAGTTAACCAGAGATATTATTTATGTTTTATACTTATATTTTGATAATAAATGTATCACAAACAGTCAAATAACGTTTATTAATTATTATTTTAATATCTCTATAAATAATTCTGAATAGTCAAAGATATATCAAAAGTTATGTCATCGTGAATGTCAAGAAAACATCAAAATTTTATGCAATTTGATGTCATTTTGACAAATTAAAATTTGATCATATTTAGACATTATTTTGACTTTTCTATTCTCCTTGGGATTAAATATACAGGGTGTCCCATAATTCGCGGATTACCTCTCGTGTGCATATAAAGCATGTTAAACTGGATAGGAAAATCTTTTTTGCAATTTTGACGACAATTAATAAAGAAATTAATTAAAAGAGATAGGCCAATCCGTGCCTTGTACAAACACGCGACAAAGCGATGAACGGGACACTCTACGAAGGCTGTATAAAAGCGTATAAAGTACCCTCTTTCATCGCTTCACCGCGCGCCTAGTCGCGTTATAGTAGGACATCTCTTCTCGTTGCGCGCTTGTACAAGGCGCGGATTGGCCTATTTTTTTAAATTAATTTCTTATTAATTGTGAAAATTGCAAAACGATAAAGGACTTTTCTATCCAGTTTAACATGTTTTATATGCACATAAGAGATGATCCGCGAATTATGAGATACCTTGTACATAATATATCCCCAGCAAATGCATATCATTTGATGTCAAAATGACATTATTTGATGACAGTCAAATGACGTCAAAATCACATGACCTTGTTAACTGTATACACTCTCGAACTGATGTATACATTCTCGAACAATTAAGTTTCGAGACTCGCTTCACATTTTCAAACATTTGACCAACCATTTGTGTCGCTATTTTTAGGTTATGCACAACTCAGTACTCATACATATAGTGTAAATTTTAAATTATTTGGTTCAATAGTTAATGAGATAAAATCTTGCAAAATTGTGTTTTTTTTTAAATCGGTGGAATGGAAGAAACGCTCGAACAACGCGCCAACATTAAATTCTGCGTAAAATTAGAGAAGTCTCCAATAGAAACTTTAAAAATTATTCAACAAGCTTACAGAGAGTCAGCTATGCATAAGACGTTATGAAGAGAATAAAAAAAACGTGAATCAAATTTTGAAAGCTTGCTTCAAAAAATTATCAGTTTAAAGCAAATTTATATTATCTGTTTTGAGCAATGGCAGAGACGGATTAAGTGTGTCGAGTTAGATGGTGATTATATTGAAACTTTTTAACTATCTAAGATTTGTATCATTAAAAATAAATTTTTTATATGTAGTATCGAAACTTAATTGTTGCATCGTATACATACAGACGCAGCACTCACACACGCGCGCATACATACACACACACACACACACATACGATCACCATATGTGATCGAATACAAAACCTATACGTACACGAAAAATTATCTGCGAATTAGGGGAAACCTAACCCTGTATATATATAATAAAAAAATATAACATTTAACAATAAGAATATTATTATTCAATTTATATAATTGCTTGATATATATGTATATATATATATATATATATATACATATGTATATGTATAGTATATATGTATAAATCAATTGAATAATAATACTCTAAATATGTCATATTTTTTTATATTAAAATTAATAAGAATTGAATTTATAAATGGAAATATTCTTTATATGCATTATATATGCGATATTTTGACCGTTTTATCATTAAACATAAAAATAGTTATATGAATACATGCATCATCATTATCGCATATATAGAATGTATCTAAAAGAATAAAGCGTGAATAAATTATACCTAAGAAGAGTGTGAAATGATTTCTTGGATTTTAAATAGATATATGTATATCGTGTGATTTACACATGGAAACAGAATAATTTGTACGTTAGAGCTGAATTCACGTTTCTCGGAGAACAATACAGCAGGTGAACCTCACTAACAAACTATTGTCCGATAATCGTTCCACTCTGCCTCTTCCCGGTTAGTTATACTATTAGTTCATTCCTCAATCTGTATAGGGATTTCCATTTTAAGAATATATTTTAGGAGCGCTGTAAAAACTGTTATTTTACGCAAAGCCGAATTATGATATTTCTCATCATCTAGTTATTTCTATTTCGAAAAATATAATATATGCTAAAAACAATATTTTTTTTTTACTTTAACATTATTTTAATTGCAGTCTAAAAATTGCTGATATTATTTCTTATTCTTAAAGTCTTTCTCTCTCTCTTTCTTTTATTTTATCTTTTTTATCTTTAAAGATATTTTTCAATTTTTTCTTTTTTTTTGTTTGTTGCAAAAATTTTGTAAAACTTAAATAGTTTATAGTAAACAGTAAATAGAAGAAACAAATATAGACAAGTCGGCTCTGTTTATACAAACATTCTTTTGTAATGCATTATCTAAATATTTATATGTAACGATATGCAGAGCTGGTCCGATAATGTGAGTTTTGTAAATATATTAAATATAGTAAATATATTATAATAAATATATTAAATATAATAAATATATTATATTTTTAAAAAATTATACACACATAAGATTAAAAAATAAATAACAAATTATACATATATATTTTTGTTTAATGTTAAGATAATTGACAATGTTGAGATTATTTTAGATCAATACAAACGATTTATTTGTGCATAAAATGCAGTGACATCCATATACATATAGTGTCTCGCACAATTATTCATCGCATGATCCATGTCTGAAGAACGAATTATGCGTATAAGAGTACTAGAGGGCGTCACTAAAAATTCGAAAGAAGGATTTGTGTTAAATCAAGTGCTATACATCTATCGCATGATCGGAAAACAATGGGATTTATTTGCCAATTAGACAATTAGGTCGGCCATGAGAGGGATCTCTCAGTTCTCCATGCGGCTGAAAACTCAGGGTCTCGATCCGGTGAATGTATACCCTCGGGGCGCATAGTATTTGCTATGTATACACGTAACCGCGGTTAATGTTGACCTTTTAGCCTTCGCTCCAGAATCGATGCGGGTTCGTGCAAATTAATGATGTTTATTCGCTTAACCCTTTGCATCTATCTCGACCACCCGTCGTCTCATTCTTGTCTATGTACAATGAAGATTACCAAAAACAGTATTCCATTTTAGTGATTTTGCTGCTCTTTTTTTAATCTCACAATTGACAATTTAAATTTTTTCTTATCTTGAAAAAAGAGATTTAACGATGGCAGTAAAAATATTGAAATTAGTTTCAAAAATGATTACCAGAAATTTTTAATTATGTATTTTACATATATTGGGATCTCGATACTTTGTATTTAATTCAAATTTTTTTATCATGATTTTATTATTTTACACGTGGCCACTTTCATATAAATAAGATTTTTATTAATAATTTTTTTAATTTTTGCTTCAAAAACGTGTCGAAGAACTTCAACAAGATAAATTTAAGCCTTCTGTTTATCATATATTTATGGTAAAAATATATTTTTATCAATAAAAGTTTAAAATAATAAAAACAGATGTTAAAAAGATTCATAAAAAGTTAGAAACTTTTTGATTAAAAAATATTTTATTAAAAATTGTTTAAAATTAGAAAATAATAAGTAAAGTGATACTTTAAGTTTAAAAAAAACTAGTTTGTGGTATTTTTTCCATAGTTATGTTTAAAATATATTTTATTTATATATCTATTTTACTATTTGTAGAAAGATCAGCAACATCGGATACAAAAAAATTGAAAGTCCTTAGATTTAAAAAAAAATTCTTATTTGTTTAATTCTCAAAAACTACATCTGAAGAACAAATTATTCTATTTTTTTTTTATATTTTTGTATAAAAAATAAATTTCTATTTTACATATATGATAATGAACATATATTATATAATGATGTTATATGTACATGTGAGGTTAGCAAAAAAAGCAGCTTTTTCTTTTAATGTACATACAAATATGTTTTAATATTTTAATAGAATTTTAACTTAATAATATACACATTTCTTCTTAGGCGCTTATAGAAAATATAGAAAAATGCGCGCACACGCACAATTGCTATAAGAATAGAAAACTTCAAAATAACAAAAAATTAGCATTTAATTACAATTTGATAAGGAGATAGTTGTTTCATTTTTTTAAAAAAAAAGAAGAACAGCTTTTTTGCTTCTCTTTCATATTAATATATTAAAATCTTCTATTATTTAATTTATACAAAAATAAAAATTTGCATAAACATATATAAATCGATTTAAACAAGGCCTGTAGATTAACGAATAATAAACATTAAATTTTGTATATTTACAAATAAGAAGTGTGTCAATCGTAATATTGCATTATACACATTTATTAATTTAAAGATTAATTGATATATTTTGCATACATGCAATTTAGTTATAAATAGCTCTCAAATCAGAAATTTGTGATCATGAAGAGAAATAACTGTCTTCGTGATGTTATGTATATTGAATGAAAAAAAATTAAAATATTTTTAATTCTTGTCACAAGATAACCTTTAACATGAGCAACTATTTATCTCTACAAATATGTTACAATATTCTGATTCGAAGTTCAATGATGACGTGTAATCTCAGTTGTAACGAGATTAAATCATGAATCAATGTTGTAGATATTAGAAGATTGAAGGTTTAGAATTATATAACTAATTAAATATATATAAATTTTAAAATAATTTAATTTTGTTATAATTAAATCTAATTTTTATATTTCTATAATAAAACGATCAAAGAAATTTTATTGAAGTAGACATAAAACAAATTGCGTTATGGTAACAAAGCGTGTTCTTTAGTTGACATGTAATCAAAGTAGATATTATGTAGTTTTTGATAAATATTTTTTCATTATTTAGTTGTCATGTTAGTTGTCATGTTAATTGTCATTTTAGTTGTCATGTAATCAAAGTAGATATTATGTAGTTTTAAATGTAGATATTATGTAGTTTTTAAATATTTTTTCATTATTTCGTTATTGTATTAAAATTATCAATTTTTTTATAAAGAATCAAGAAACAGCGAATGGATTGGCATATTAAATATATAT
>JBCEZV010000092.1:8686618-8700905 GCA_039654365.1 Cataglyphis livida
GTGTGTGTGTGTGTGTGTGTGTATGTATATAAAATATTTTAGAGTTTTTATTTTAAAATATTCTTAAAATACGTAAGCTATTTTATAAGTAATACGCATTGTGATAACGTCGCTTGCTGGATGGCGCAATTTCGACAAAATTTTTGGCTAGTTGTAATGGAGAACTTGAGGAAGTGATACGTGGCTTAAAAAACTTCCATAGTACGTATTATTGTGACTGACAAGTGCTAGAAATGGCTTCTGCAGATGCTTCAGGCACTATGACGTAAGAAGATCAACGATCATACATCAAGATTGATACTTTAAACTTCAAAAATCCAACAGACATTTACTTTAGTGCTTTGCGTGAAGTTTGTGTGATGCTCAGATATATCATATTTTGACGAATAATTTGGAGAAAAACAAAAATTTAGCCCGATGTACGATAGTTGATCTTGACATGTTACCACAATGTGCATTATTTGTGAAATGGTCTTTGCATCTATAATAAAATGTTTATAATAATAATAATTTATAATAATAATAATTTATTAACTTCAACTGCCAAGAAGTGGACTTGGTTTACAAACATATCCTTAACCAGTCATACCTTACACACATACATACACACATTTATACTTCTAAGATTAGTTAGGACTAGCTTATTTTATCTTATTTATCCTTACTTTCCTTTGCTATTCTTTATAATTATTTCTTTGTCTAGCCAAAGTTTCCGTAGTATCTTCCTTTTTGTATTATTTATCTCATTACTCCAAATTCTATTCTCTAAAATATCTATAATAAATCAATAATAAAATATTTTTGTATTAATTAATATTTTAATATAGATATTTTATAAAATATTTTATAATAATATAATTACTTACATGTTTTATATATAAAAAATTAAAATTTTTATATTAATTATATTTTTCAAAATTTTATATCTAATAAAAAAATATTTTTGATAATTACATACAATTTACAGTACCAAATATTAAGAGAAAAATAAAAAAAAAATGATTGTGCATAATAAGAGACTTTTTTCTTATAAAGCTCTGAACAAATAAATAATGAAATATTATTTGACTCTCACAATTTAAAATAGATATTATTTTAAAAGAATATTGTATTTATATTTTTAAAATAAAATAAATAAATAAATAAATAAATACAAGTGCACAATAAGTAAATAAATACATGTGCACACATAACACTTACACACATATATGTATGTATGTATAATTAACAATAAAGAATTTATTAGAAACTAAGCTTTTTTTAATATAAATGTATATTTTTGCACAGTGATGTAAACGGACTGATGTAAATGGACTTTAAATATGTTTAAAAAATATAAATAATAAATAATGTTACATGTGCAATATTAATTCTCTGCGAATTTTATATACTCTGTATATATATGTACATATACATATACATATATATATATATATATATATATATATATATATATATATGTATATGTATATAGGTATATGTTCTGTATACATACGTCTTTTTGCACATACTTATATTATTTTTATTTTTAACTTATGCATTCCAGAAATTTTGTTTAAGAAGTATGTTACCATCATTATTTATTATTTCTTAACAATCAGAGAGTTGAAAATGAATATTATTAATATTAATGAATATTATGAATATTAATAATAATGATTTATTTTATTAATAATAATTAATATTATCCATTTACAATACTATAGGTTTTAATTAATCATTGTGTGACAAAAGAAATAATATAATAAACAAGTAGAGTTTGTAGAATATATGTTACATATAATCTTAATATTACAATAATAAACAAGCTTTGAGAATTTTTTCAGAAATTCAGATTGTAGTCGAAATTAATTGTTACAACCGAAGTTGTTGTGTTAGAAATTACGATTGTGTTTTTTATGTGAAGGAAACTATGCTATTAGCAATTTCAATTATGCGCTTCAACGGGCATAACGAATTGTAACAAGGGTGTATGCACACGCGACCGCGTTGTAATTAATGAAAAGACCTGACATAGAATACAATGACATACTGATTATATTGAATTAGATTATTCCATTTCGCTTTGCGTTATTATTATTGATTATAATTATTCATCAATCTGTACTAATTAAATCTCCTAATAAAATAGCATTATTAAATTAAATATACTTCAAATATGTGTGTTATATATATCAAATATATTATAAATTGCAAATAGCTTTTTTATTAAATTATATTTTAAAGATATTTATTGAAAAAGAGAGAGATTTCTCTGATTGATAAACAAATTAAAGCATGTGATGTTTTTAAATAAAATACATTACTCGATTAAATTTTGTGAAAATCTTGTTTTATAAATGAAAAAGATATATTGAGTCAACAGTGATCCTATATTGATTAATAAAAATTATGTGAAACTATAATGTTTTGTGAGAAAATCGACAAACTTCTAAAAAAAATTGATATTAATATATTTTAGATATTTCAACAAAAAAATTATATACAGAGTCATATAAAGTATTACAAAGTATTTTCTTTTCAAAGTTATTAAAGATGGAAACAGAACAGAAAATTTTTTGTAGTTTTTATGATTTGTTGAGGCAATTTAAATAATTATTTAAAATTACTTTTAAGTCATGAAAATATTTAGACATTGATAATATCATTGATAATATCATTTATAATGAAACAAAATTCATTCAGACACTATATTAACATGTTATTTGATTTAAATAATTTTAATGACTTTAAATAGATTAAATAGGTTAAATAATTTTAATAATTTTAAATAGATATTTTTTTTAGACAAAAATTTTTAAAACATTTAAATATAACATTATATTTAAATATAACATTATATGTGTTAATCTCAAAAGTTTAATATTTTCTTATATTATTATGACACATTAATGCTAGATTAATTCATATAAAATTTGTTTATAAAACACATATAAATAGACGCAAAATGTAAATATATGTTTATGTTATTTTATATATTTCAAAATCTTTTAAATTGAGTCATTAAACTAAAAGAAAATGTAAAAATTTGACATGTTTAGATTGCATTAATATGTATATATATTTGAAAACCTATAGATTATTTTTATTTTTTTAATAGCTTGTCAATACATATTTTAATATTTTAAGTATTATTTAAAGTATTATAGTAAGTATTATATTAAGTATCACATATATATTATCATATAAAAATATTATAACAATGATCATAAATTGTAATTTTAATATAAAAGTTATAAATATCTCTTTGATATTTGAAATTTTTAAATTAAACTTTGTATTGACATATTAATAACATGTTAAATATATAAGTAATTGTATTTTTATTATTTAGTTGATGCAAATAATTTATTATTAGTTTCTAAATGCATTTTATGCACATACATATAATGCAATTCGTGTATACTAAATGTTTTTATAACTTATCTTAAGTTTTTCTTTTTCTAAAACTTAAAATTTGTATAAAATTTAAATAAATTTAAGTAAAATTTTTTTAAATTATAAATTGTATAAAATATGCATTTAAAAATTTCCTTTATTAGGATTCACATATTTATATAACGTGAAAACTGTGTAATATTTTATTTTTATTTTGCTTTTATTTAAATACAATAATTTATTTTGCATTAATTAAATTTTAATAATTTTAAAAAGTGTGCATATTGTGTGGGCAGGTGGCTGTCGAATGCTATATTTTGTGCTACTAGTGCACTCTCGGCGAGTGGAAAATTTCCGACACTTGTTACACTAAGAAATCGACATATATCGAGTATAAATGGCGATGGTAAAACGGGGAAGGAAACGGTGGATGTTGAACTGCAGCGTCGACAAATTCCTTGCGCTCAACGAAATGGCCAAACCCATTGTCACTCGCTTGTCACTATTTCGAGTTTTCGTCAGACGACGATGCTCCTGAGTGATGACTTTGTCGATGACGAGATTCTATCTTGTTGAAGTTATCGTGTTATATGTTTGATTAAAGAAGAGATAGACCTTAAAGCCTAAAATCAAACTTCATCGATTCATTGAAGTTTCTTTTTCTTGACAAATTGAGTATTATACAAAAAATAAGAATAAAGTTCCGAAAAGTACTTACCCCCGATTTTTTTGAAATTCAGTATTCTTACGTATTTTGACGAGCTGATTATGAATATCATAGTGAAAATTGGCGACTACTCGATTTTCATGATAAAAACCATGAAAAACACATAAAAGTTATAGCTTTTTTACGCTTATTTCAGTAAATACGAATAATCATGATAATCATGGTTTTCATGAAAATCAAATAGTCGTCAATTTTCACTATGATTCGTAATCAGCGCATCAAAATATGTAAGAATACTGAGTTTTAAAAATGGGGGGTGAGTACTTTTCGGAACTACACCCAAAAATAATAATCTATATAAAGTCGTCTTAGTTTTCAAGCATTATTTTTTTTAAACAATTTTTAAATTAAATTATAGATAATTTTTTTAGTAAAAATGTTGTGACATCAAAAATTTTTAAACTATGAGAGATTGAAAAAAAAATTTTTTCATGAATTTCATGAATTAACTTTAAGAACCTAAATAAAATATAGAACTACATTTCTTTTTGTTGATTTTATAGGTAAAGTATTAAAGAAATTCTAAATTGAAATATATGAGATGTTAAAAATATGTTTATCTTTTTTAAATTATTATTATATAGTAATGTTTATATATTAATGTTTATAATAATATAATTAAAATAAGAATATTAAATTTTATTTAATTTGATAATGAATAAAATAAAAAATTGGACATATTATCAATGGATTGGTTGTTGCCGTTTGTTCTTTCATTGAAACAGAAATTAATTTCTTTTAGAAAATATTATGATATTTATTTATTTTTTCTACGACGTATTTATCATTAAATGTAGAAGATAAATATAAATCATAAGACAGTTGCTCGATCACATATTTTGTAATTATAACAATAATGAATGTTTGTTGACACAAATTTCTGTTCTTTGTTTCATATGCAACATGTTTCATACACAGTAAAATATATCTACATAAAAATATTTCAGAAAAAAAATTACAAATTCTAGCATAGGAAGGAATACTTATAAAAAAAGTATTTATAAAATAACAAGAGATTCTTAATTAAAACTAATGTTTATTGAAATATAAGAGATAGAAATATCATTGCCATATACAACATAGACTTTAGTCTGTATCATCGTTTTATTAAAAACATGTTTTTTAAATAAACTTAAAGTTATATTGTGTTAGATAAGGATTATTATATGATATAGTATTGTTTTGTCAAAAGTGAAAATTTTGACATATGGATTCACGTATCTGATGAGGAATAAGGTCATCTCGTTAACTGTGTCAAAAATGATTCACATAAATATGAAATAAATCATGTGGCGATCAATTTCGTTGAGACAAGCTTTCAATTTCGAGAGCCAGAAATTCAAAAATGCGAACTGATATCTCTCTCCCTCTCTCTCTCTCTTTCTTTTTCTCTTTCTTTAATCAGCGATCAAATACTCGCGGCAAGTATTTATTTCACATTTCTAACTCTCTCTTTCTCTCAGACAAAAACGACGCATCATAGGCGCGATACTCCGTAACCTCCGACCGCCGTAGTGTCCGCTCGGAAAATCTTGCCTCATTTAGATTGGGAGATCGCGATTGTTAGATAAAACCGTCACCCGTCCGACCGCGGGTAAATTGAAATTCAGAAGAAAAAAAGTGAAAAAAATCGCAAAATATATACAGCGTGTCCTATGAGAGGAGAAAGAAGAGAACGGAATTTTGCCGCAGCAATATTGGCGGCGGCTCACGAAAAGGGGGAAGAAGTAAGAGGAGCGACGAGAAGAGAGGGGGAATTAGAGGCGCGAGGGAAGTAGAACTTACACGCGATCCGCGCCTGAACTGAAAAATTATAATAATCACTTTAGAAATTAATGGGCATCTCGGATGACCGGATCTGCGCGACGTGCGATCAAAAGAGATTTACGCCGGTTTGGTGGGGGATGTATGGGCGGAGTGTGCAAATGGCGGTGTGATCCGGGATGCACCAATCATCGAGCGCATCGGAGACCAAATAGAAGATGGTCACGCCTATCGCGTGTGACGTCACATGATTGTCCTGCGCGCGAAGACACGACCCGCATTTACTCCCGGCGATACGGCTGGCCAGTCATCACTTCGACGGCGTATCTACTGCCGTCTGTCACGCGATCGCTTTTTCTCCTTCTTCTTAAGTGCGCCTTTTTTTTCTTCATCTCTTTCTTTCTCAGTCCGTCAATTGCGATTTCATTCTAAGAGCGTAAAAATAAAAAAAAAAGTATAGTGTATATGCGTGGGATCGACGGAGAAGAAGACGTTGTTCGATCCACGAATCGATTTCGGAGGGTGGAGTCAACCTAGTGATGTTTCGCTAATTACGAGATTATGTACGTATTTCTCGATCTTGTCGAGCAGTGCGGGGGAAAAAGACAGAATCTATGATTGATCGCGAAGACACGATAATTGCGGATAAGACTGCAAGACGAAAAAGATCGCTGAAAACTCGCTTTTTAGCGGGAAAAAGTTTTCAAGTGTTAGTGCGTTTGCGGATGGATAACGACAACTAATATTGAGATTAATGTGACAAGATCAATTCTTAGTGTTGTAAAGTGAATATGATAAAACAGAATAGAAATATCGTGAGAAAAAACAAGTGAGATCTTTCTTTTCAATTTAAATTCTCTTTTCTTACGAAGAGATATCTTTTTAATTAATTGAAACACATGTCAACGACTTCATACATAATATTGCTTCATATCTATCGTAATCTATCTGGACTTTGTTTTGTTATTGGGATTTCGGAAGAACGATTAATCTTTTACTTGATTGGTGAAAAGCAAGTTGTTACAACGCCATTATTTCCTTTCGAAGAGAACCTTTCGCCAAATTATTTAATCTATTGCCGTCCAAGCCTGCGCAACCGATTTGCGTGCTTCTTAGACAACCATACTACATGTAAAAAGATCTTCTTATAATCACAAAAATCTGACATTTGAATCGAAATCAAGAGTAAACTCCGGATTACATAATTAGTAGCCATAATTAGTAGTAAAATTAAAATAAAAAACGAACAAGAAGCTAAGAGCACAAATTACAACTCTACTCTCGGTTAATTTGCTAACAATTAGTAGTCTTTCTTCAGTTATAAGATTCAAAAAAATCTTATCGAAACTTAGTATCTTGGATTTGCTACTCACGTGGCGTTGCTGATTCGTCATCTTTTTCTTCAACGGAATATTCAATAAAAAAAAAGTGATCTCAACACAACAAACGATAGTCACGAGTTGTTCGGGTGGTGGCGAAGGTGGTGGCGGTGACGGTGGAGGCGGTGGCGGCGACAACGACGGCGGCGGCGGTAGCGGTGGCGGCAGCCAGGAAACGCTCACGTATGCGACTGCGACTGACGCGGTAGAGGAAGTGGAAGTAGAGGTCGACGAGATTAAGATGGAAGCTGAGGACCATCTAGCAAGAGAATACGTGCAGGAGTTTGTTCTCGATCATCTAGATCCCGCCGACGTCAAACGAGAGGTGAGTGTCTCGTAAGAATGTTTATGAAAATAACCTTGATCCTCCGCACCCCCCTGAAATTATTTTTTTATTTAGGAGGGCAGAAAAATATTTGATTCGGTTGCATATAAATTTAATACTGTACGCAAGATCAATCTCAATCAATCTTTATTTCTTCTTATAGCATAGAAAGTAGTAAAAAAAATGAATGTTTTTAATGATCTCTAACTTTCTATAACATCACTTTTTTCGCAAGAGTGATACATTTGCAAAATATATTTGCATTTTTTTTAATTATATGATTATTTTGAATTATATCATGTTTTGTATAAAAATTAATTTTTTTTTAATATTCTACGTA
Organism: Cataglyphis livida; assembly: GCA_039654365.1. Classification (NCBI taxonomy): domain Eukaryota; kingdom Metazoa; phylum Arthropoda; class Insecta; order Hymenoptera; family Formicidae; genus Cataglyphis; species Cataglyphis livida. The sequence goes on from JBCEZV010000092.1 coordinate 8,694,532, forward strand.
AAAAAAATATTTACGTAAAATAACATAATATTTGCAATGCGTAATTGCACTCATTTTTATAAACATTTATAAAGTACATGCTTTTTATATTAATTAATTTTTTTGTGGTTTTACATAGTAGCAAAACATTTACTATAAAACTGCAAAATACTTTACTATATTTATTTACAGAGAAGAATTAAATTCAAAGATAAGAATTTTATATTTTCTAACATTTGTAAAAAACAAGAATGTTAAGTTTAAAATCAAATTCTAATTTTTGTGTTCGTGTATGCATGTGATAACATTCCCATTAAGAAATTATAAATTTTTTAATTAATTTTAATTACGTTATATGTCGAAAATAATGCATTTCTATTTTTGTTTTCTTTTTTTAGATGTTTTTTCTATATTAATATGTAAATTAAAAAAAAAAATTTTATACAAGTTTAAAATACGTATTAAAATAATTTAAATCAATTTAAAATAAAAAATAAATAATGCGAAATTTTTCTATAAAATTGAATAGAATATTTTTCTTTTGCCAGATTGATCAAATAGTATAATTTAGAGTTATGTGTATCTAGTATATAAATTATATTTAAAAAATAATAAACATATAAATATATAATTTTCACAAATTTTTTTTAATATTATCAAAATTATTTGTTATTTATTATTAAAATTATTATTATAAATTTTATTTTTTTATATTTATAATTTATATAATAAAAAAAATGAATGATTTTTGTAAGAAAAAGAATTGAAATTATTTTTCAGAATTATTTAAATTCTATTCTATACATTTTTTTTGCATATAATATAACATTATAATATAACATTATTATACGCACACATATAATCTTACATAAAGTTTTTTTTAGATATTACAGAAATATATTTACACATATACACAACATAACACACGTATACACAAACACGTAATGTAAAATATAATAAAAACATAAAATAATACAAATAAAATTCTTTTTTGTATATTCTTTGCTGCATCTGGATGCAGTATGTAAAATAGTAAATTAGTATTGCATACTTATACATTTTAATTATACATACTTGAATAATGGTTTACATTTATAGAAACAGTTTTAAAAAACGAAGTATTAAAGTAGAAATTCGAATATATTACATAAGAAACATATAAACATAAAAAAAAAAAAAATTTTTAAGGAATTAAATTTTATATATACCTATGCAAACAAATAATTATATTTTTTTATTAAATATCTTGAATGGATTTTATGTTACCAAATTTATACTTTTCAGATTAATTGTAATGATTTTTGCATTAAAGATTGAAAAAATTTGCGATAGACAATAATTTTCTTTGATATTTTCTTTAAGAAAAATTTTAATTCTAAAAAGGAAATATTATTCGATAGGATTATTATTCGAATATTATTAGATAGGACATTCTGTATAATCTCTCTATTCGGATAAGAGAGATATTATTTTACATTATATTATTATTATCAATTCACAGATTTTGTATGCATGCGTCGCAGATGAGCAAAATATTATCCGTTATGTTATAAACCAATTATATCGCGAAATGATTAACATATATGATTGTTTTTTGCAAAAGAGTGCGATCAGAAAGATAATGATATACCTAATATACTCATGTATTTCATTGACGTTCTATTATATTTTTTTTACAAAAATATTAAGTGATCGTAATCAAAATATATTGATTAAAATATAAATCCATTTATTTATTGATGATTTAATAGTTTATCAGAAAAGATAAATGTAATTAAACAAATTTTGCATTTGATCAGAATACTATGACTAAATTTTAGATAAAAGATTTGAACAATATGTATGATTAAATTATTTGACAGTTGAAAAAAAAGGTCGAACTTAATGTAACAGTTTGAATGGAGCCATAATATATTTTACATTTAATCGAATTAAAAAATCAGTTATTTGATTAATTTAGATCTTAAATTTTTTTTAAATTAATATTTATTGTAAAAAATGAACAGCTCCTAAGTGTATATTTTTTATTTACAATATATCGTTTAATTTTGAGCAATATATCGTACAAAAACAATTCAAACTATTCAAATAAATCTTTATATTCGAGCAATCTGAATAATTGAAGATTTCGATCTTGAAGTTTTCGAATCGTTCGAATTGTTCGATTATTTGAAAATTTTGAGCACTGTAGTATAACTTAACATATCATTTATTAACAATGATATTGCGCTTATTTTTACAGTTATTTTTATGTAATTACAATTTGTTAAGAGCGTCTAAATTTAAATTATATAAAATTTTGTTGTTGTAATATTTATTTTTTAAATTATTATTCTTTCACAAGCATATCAAATAAAATGAAGCAAAAAATTGAAAAAACCTTGATTCTTTATCATTTATTTGTATATAATATATAATATTGAGTGTTTTCACAAATCAAGATAAAAATCTTTCACAATTATTGCAAATGATACTCTGACTTATAAAAATGATAAATCAATCCTGCTTTGTTTATACATAAATGTATATTTAAATATATAATTGGAAAACCAACATTCTCAATTATGCTATTTATTTTCAAAATCTTTATAAATTGTGCTAAATAATTTTATTTAGATCTATAGAACAATTGTATCATACGACATATGACATACGTTATTTCACTTCCCCCCCCCCCCTCCTCGTCATCATTTATCCATTTCATAAAATCTATAGCAGACGATGATTTTATAAAGATAGCGAAAGTATTTATTACGATTGTGTTATTCTTAATAATTAACAAATACAAAAAATTTATATGTATATGATTACAAAAACATATTTTTTATTGCATTATTTATTTTCCTTCACAAATTAAACTTACAAAAAATTATTTATTATTATCAAAAACCTCTATGAATTAAGCATTGGTTCTTATTATTTATTGTTATTATCTTGGAAAAATTAACAATTCATTCTCTTACCTACTTTTTTCCTCTACATTTTTATTAACATCATATTATTATGTATAATTTATATGAAAATCAAAGGTTTCAATATATTTAATGTATTTTTATATTTAATATATATTGTATTTATAATACATATATTTAATATATTTATATATTTAATATATTTAATATATATTTTTATAATATTTGATATTTAAGATATATCAATCGCGATGTAAATACATTTATCAATTTCAGCAATATTGCTGCAATGCTGCTACAATATTGTTGTAATGTTCTGTGCTATGTGAGTAATTATCTAATTGTGAAGCGTTCGACGCATTGCTGCTTCGCAGGTGCGAATGGATTCGCCAACAGTGATGGTTAACAGTAGCGTGGTGCAGCTCCCGGGGCAGATGCAGCCGCAAAGTCTGACCCTGGCGCCGCTTACGCCGCCCGCGCACGAATTGGAGCAGCCGCATCCATTGTACGGTCAGCCCCACATTCAGGTGCAGCATGGGGTTCTGGTGAAGGCGCCGCCGGTCGCCGCGGCGCATCTCACCACGCTGTCGCATCCGGGGACGCCACCGGACACGCCGCCCGTCTCGGCTTCGCCGCCGCCGCTGCAGCTGCACCGCGGTGACCGGGATGCGCGCGATATTCGCGATCGCGGTGGCATATTGCTGCAGCTGCAGCAGCCGCCGGCGGCGCTGGTCCAGGACGAGATACAAGTGAGCACGGGCGGCATGGGCTGGCTGACGCAATCTTTGAGGCAGGAACCGCTGGACCTGAGACCTCATTGTCCTCAAGAGCAAACTCCGGAACCTCATCATGAGTCCTGGTCGGCCGCGCCAGCGCATCATCATTTCCAAGAGCTGCAGCATCTACCGCGTCCCACCAGGCACGCAAGTGAGTACTATTGTAAAGAAATATTTGCGTGTACGTGTGTGTAAAAAATGGCATCTGAGTATTTTGTGACACTGAAATAATTTTTGTATCTTGAATGTTAATGAATGTTAAAATATTGCTTAATTAAATTTATTTATACAGTTTATATACGTGTCCCGCAATGTAGCATATGTGTAAATATATTTTTGCATTTAAAATGTGGATAACAAATGAAACGGTATTACACTCATAAATTTCTCGCAATATTCTCATTATTCGCGTTTGCGCGCTTAAATAAAAAAACACTTTTATAAAAACATACTAATAATATTTAATCCGAACATAACTATAATTATACAAAAACAATGAAAACAATAAGTCATAGTCATAATTTTCTCTGAAAAAATCGACTCTACTATTCCTCTTGATGATGACTTGTATTGTGAAAATCATGCTTTTTTGTCATCTTCATATAGCTCAATAATAGAATTTTAGAATTATTCGAAGAACCCTGACTTCTTATTGACAACATATTGAATTATGACGTCACAAGTGAAAAATCATGAATTTTCTTCGAACATTCGTTTAGTAATATAGATTAGCAAAATACATCAAAAACTCTCTTATCAAATTTTATCTTTAAAAAATCAAAAATTTATATTTAATGAATAAAATCACATAATTTATTATTATTCATTGTTAAACTCTTGAAAATTTAAGCTGTTAAAATATACGCAATTTTTATAATAATACCATTTAACATTATTTATTATTTAACTTGAAAAAAGTGTATTATAATTTTCTGTGTTCTTCAAAAACAGCATATTGAACTTGTAAATATTAAATAGATAAAATCATTGCTATTAATTCTTTTCGAACTGTCAAATATAATGCTGTTAGCTCGATAACGTAATCATCTTGATGATGACAGTTACTCACGAAGTGAGTACAGGCGAAAGAATAAGAGGCAAACATAAACTTTGATACTTTCAACAGAACTTCGATATTTGCGACTAATTAATTTTATATACCTTTGTAAAAATTATATCTTAAAGAGTGAATCGAAATTATATTTCCAATAAATCGATATTTAATCTCAATTTTCGTTTTCTTCTATTAATTTTAACATTTCTCTTATATAAAATTATTTTGAGACTATAATTTTCACATTAAACTTTTAGAAAATTTTTAAAAAATCTTGTTTTACTTAAAATCTCGCTTTCGACTAAGTAAAGTATACAGTGTTATATACATAAAAAAAAATTATTTTAAATTTAAAAAAATAGATCAAGAATATAACTGCACATACGTTGTTTGATGGAAAGAATAAAAATTACGTATTTGTAATGATTTGTCGTCTTGTTACTTCTTATGTTACTTCATGTCGACATTTTCGTTACTTTTTCCGGCGAATTTTTCTATATCCTTCATTATCGCGCTCACATCTTTGTCGTAGGTGGATATCTGGCGATGTCGAATCATCTGGAATATTACAGCGGTCCGAATGCAGGAGGAGGAATGCTTCCCGCGAGCGGGAGTGTGATGCAGGGAATGGAGGACAGCATGCAGGGGATATCGATGCAACCTGGTAGACCATTAAGTGTCTGTTCTGTGAGTTCTTGCGGTGCTAGTGGGCGCAATCCGGCTCACCGGGTGAGCAATGGCCTGTACTCCAATTGCAATGGCTCGAATCCTCAGGATGAACTCATGGACGATGATCTCCTGGTGTCACTCTCGGTGCGCGAGCTCAACAAACGCCTCCATGGTTCTCCGCGGGAACAGGTAAGTGAAATCCTTTGTTCTCTATTCACGTCACAAACTTCCTCGGAGGAAGATGCCGTATTTAACTTTGAAAGACAATATTTTTTAATTAATAATAATGAGCAAAAGAAAATAGAACAAATGTAAAGTATCGTCATTATATTTGTATTTGAGTATAATTGAACAAGTTTTATTTTTTTTATTATTTTAATAGTAATAATAACAACAATTCTCACAAATTTGGGTAAGATGCTAGATAATTGGATAAAAAGCTATCGCTCTATAGTTTTTAAATTTTTCGATAAAGAGTATCACTAATCTATTCAGTTAATCGTGTTTAATGCGAGTGATGAAGCAATAATACATAAAATCGTTTCTTCACGTTATATTTTTGAATTTATTAAGATAAATTTTTAAAATATGTAATAATCAACATAATTGTAATCATACTAAGTTATATGATACTAATTTTTGCGATTAGATTTCACAAAAAGTAACTTTTGATGTCGATATCTGCATGCCGGAATATGATGTTAGAATTGTCATCTTTGCCCAACTAAAATGCAACATTTTACTCTCCAATAAACATTAAAAGTAAAAATTACAAAAATTACAAAAAAGTGCATACGTTTTAATGAATAGTTTACAAAATCCATTAACAATAAGAATAATAATCTAAATAAATCCACTTATATTTGAGGACATAATTATGTAACAAATCTATATTTACTTATAATTTTATATTTTAGAATGTTATTCTAAGATAAGATTTATATATATATATATATATATATATATATATATATATATACGCCA
>JBCEZV010000092.1:8727226-8739362 GCA_039654365.1 Cataglyphis livida
TATATATATATCTTGATTACACGAACAGTTTTTCAGGTATCGCGCAGAAGGCATGCAAGACATAAGGCAGTGTAGAAACTTCAGCTTCCCTTTCATCGATTTCTTCTATTCTTCGTCATCGTATAACTGTACATCGAACCTTATGGCCGCCTATTGGCTGTGAGGGGATGCGGCTAGTTCCTTCCTAGGCGTGTACTGACTGTGATTTAGTGAGATCAAATCTGCGAGCAGAGCGGCCGATCAGTTGGACCATAAATATCAGGTGTTTTTTTGCTCGCATACAAATACACACACATACACGCATATATACTATTTCCTCCTCGAATAGAATAAAGCGTCTGACCAGGGGGCAGTTAGGGAGCAGCATTCGTCTTCTCGTTAGTGCTCATCTCTTCTTCTCTCGGATTTCTTTCAATATTCGAAGCGAAATCTCGGAACACTTTACATTTATCTATTCAGTATGCGTAATGAAATCTGAGTGATGTTAAAATATATTTTTTATCTTTATTTTTTTTTTAATATTTTATATAATCAAGTTTCGCTTTTTTTAGATAAGAATGTTCCATGCCATTTTTTTCACTCAAAAAGAGCCACACACATAAAAATGTAAAAATGTTGAACTAAGAGAAAGAGAGAGTAGAAGAATTTAAATCCATTATATTATGCTTATCAAAATATCTTGAAAAGTCCTTTTATTGTGATTTAATTAAATTCAGATCTTTTTTCTTAGAAGAAGCTACGCACACAGAGTATATAGGCTGACGTCTTAATTTCAGCAATCTCTAAACGCGGTTCTTTACCAATTATAGTTACTACTGCGTACGAGAGAAATCTACGAGCGACTCGTTGGAAAGCTTAACTGCACTTTTATAGCGCTTCTCGACTTTAAACGGATAATTTTTATCCGCTAAGCTGCCACCGCGCCCGGCATCATCGCGCGTTCCACCCTTCCAATGCCGCCCTCGTCGTTTCAAGCGACCCCTCGTAAAATTAAGTCAAATAGTCACGGGGTGCTGAGCTGCCACTCGCTTTTTCGCGTTCACTGTTCCCGTTAAGAGGAAATGCTCGAACGAGTGACACTGGTCGCTTTCGCAAACGGCGGAAAGGAACAGTTCGTGAGTCGTTCATGTGACAACGACAATGATGTCTTCGTAAAAATCATCAAAAAGCGGCGAAGAAATTATAGGAATCCTTTATCACAAACATTATGGTTTTTTTTTTTTTAAAGATGATCTCTGTGTTGATGATTGCAATATTGCCCTAAAAAATGACGTTTGATATTTATTTATTACATAATATGTTGTTATTTTATAAAGAAGAATATACATACACAATAATACGTGAAAACTGGATAACTTGTTGCGTAACTTATCGCACGTTATGTTAAGAAAAGACTATAATTACTTTAATAACTTTAAATAAAATTATACAATAATTTAACATAATGCAAAGTGCTGTGTACAAAATAATCATTATAATATTATTTATATAATTTAAAGATATACGGAAATTGTTTATACAAAAAATCAAATTGAAGAAAAACATTGTACGATCATTCTATAGGCATAGAAGTTGAAGACATATCAATAGGTCTTTTTTTATCTCTATTTTTTTTAAATAAATTTCTGATTTTTGTTACAATACATTGATTTTACAATAAATCAGTTTTTTTTTATATAAAAATATATAGCATAAAAATCAAAAGTGAAAAAAGTATTATATTTTCTGTGCGAAAGAGAGAAAGAGAAAGAGGATATATGAGTATACACAAGTCGTATATAAGTATTTATTGTAACAGTTTACATGATTTTAAAAGCACTTGCGCTCTGATATTAGTTATATCTTAGACGGAAAATGTTTTCTTTTAATAAAATATTCAAGCTTCTCATGTAAAACTGTTTAAACACAATTACATGTTTTCTTTTTACACATGTAATATTGTAAGGAATATCAAAATTAGTACATTAATTTATTCAAGTACTTTATTTTAATAAGAAAATATCAATTTTTATTTATAAAAACATACAATATAATTTATATAAGATATTCAAATTGTATGTTTCTTTTTGCAACATCTACAAATCCCTCTTCTTTCATTAAATTACTGTGCGTAACAATTATTAAAATGCAATTGGATCTATCGTACAAGTTCCGATTATCTTTCGCAAAGATTTTGATTATTAATAATCAGTGTTCAAAATGATCAATCATTTGTATTTGTAATGCAATTTCCAAAAATAGTTCAAGATAATCTTGAATTTTTGTGCATTAAAAGCTCGATAATTATTATGTATGTTGACAGTAAATAATTCTTGTATTAGAGAGAATTTGTATTAATTTTGGCATTTATATAGGCAATTGTAAAAAAGTGTAAATCTGACATATTTTTTTCATAGAAGTTTTATCAAATTAAATTATGGTCTAGTATAATCCGCATCACGATTCATGTGCCAAAAAAGATAAAAAAAAATAAAAAGAAAAACAAAATATGACTGAAAATTGTAGATTTAAGGAAAAATTGTCAAAGTAAAAATAAAAAATGTTTTTTTTATTATGTGAATATTTTTGCGAGCGTACATATAAATTCACTTGTATGTATATGTATAATAACATTGTTTTCCCAAAACGCATAAAGAAATGAAATTTTAATATATCTCAGGTAACATATGCACGTCATTTGACATTAAAATAATATTATTTGATGTTCAAATAACTTCATTTGACATTAAAATCACGTGCGCTTGCTAGCTGGAATATTGTGTTATTATACGTCACGTAGAGAGAGAGAGAGAGAGAGAGAGAAAGAGAGAGAGAGAGAAAGAGAAAAAAATTTGCCTCTGTAATATTTTATAAAGCTATACGCTAATAATAAGTTTCATAAATACAATCAACAAGTAATTGAACCGACTAATATAAATAATACAAATATCGATCCATTACCGAGAACATTAAAAACGTATTATACAACATAATAATAAACAATATGTATATATAAAAACGAATAATAAATATTTGCGTCAACATTTTATTTTATTTAATAATATATCCATATATGCATACAAATGCTTTATTTTATAGATTTGAGCAAAATAAAAGTTATAACGTTTTAAATAAAACATTAAATAGCAAGTAACAAGTAACCAAATTTTAGTTTTAAATCAGACATAGGAAAAGTTTTGTCCTTATAAATGTAAACATTTTTTCCACGTCTGTCTATGCAAATACAATGTAAACAAACTTAATTTTTCCTTATTTTATAATACATAGAAAAAACATTAAAATTGTGAAACTTTAATGTGTTATATTTTTTAATCCAATGTCACTATTTGATTTTTGCGGAAAATTACTCAGGACACTCTTCCCCTACAACATAAGCTAAATGACAATTAAATTGATGAAGTATGATATTTTTTATGAATATTTACAGTTTTGCTTTAATAAAAATTTTATTTATTTAAATTTGCAAATTTAATAACAAGGAATATATTTTGAAAATCTAAATATAGTCACAAAATATATAAATTGCCATTTTTATTTAATTTTTTTCATTTATTGCATTGTTTTCAATCAATTATAATATTATATTAAAATTAAATATATCAAATTACATTTTGATTGAATATAAAATCGATTAAAAATAATGCAAAATATAAAAAATTATATAGAATGGTTCTGAAATAGCTGGTCAAAATTAGATATTGGATTGGGCACATCGTAAGGATAAAAAAGTTCCCATAAACCTTAATTTAAAAACATATTTTTCAAGAGTTTTATGACTCATTTAATTATTAATATTTGATTTAAAAAAATAAAATCTCATAAAAAAAAACTTTATTTTTGTTTACAAAAATTATTAAAAATGTCCGTTAACCACATCGTTAATTAAAACCCACGCTTCCATCCGTTTAACTATGACAGAGGCAACACTAGATTGACTTTCTTTCGACAAATGCTTAGCAATAAAGGGAGAAGATGATCGATTATTGTATTTTGAATTCTAAAATGCTTCCGTGCAGATCATGGATTTAAATTTAGTCGGCCAAAATTTAATTACATTTTTAAAAATGAAGAAAATTTAAATCTAAAAAAAGGTTAAAGCTTAAAATCTCTATTTTTGAAAGTTTACTATTGTTTTTGAGTTTGGAAATTTTTTTTATATAGAAAAGTATAGCTCGACAAAATAAAAAATTCTCTTACATTATGAATCTGTCACATGCCTAAAAAAAGTGTGCAAAAAATTTTTGACTTTCTAATGTAAAAGCTTAAAGTTTTTAAATTTGAAATAATTGCGGGCTAATAAGAGCCAGATGCGAATTAGTATTAATACGGTGTGTCAATTTTATAAAAAAATAAGTTTTCTATGAAAAACTTATTTTAAATAAAATAATTATGTGCACAAGGTAAGTGTTTATCTTTACACAGCCTATTTTAAATGACTTTCGGTTGACCTTGATTTCAAAGTAGATCAAGATCATTGATCTTTTTTATTGATCGGTTAATAAAAAAAAGTTTTAACTACTTAAACAAAGTAGTATACAATTGCACAACAGTTGTAATATTTTGTACGAAGCTATGTCCAACCTCTATCGCTCTGTGCTTCGGATGCAAAACAAGATTTATAATTATACGTTTTCACATAAAGTTGCAACTTTTCATGCAAAGCGAGGTCCACTTTTTTGAATATTCTAGAATATCCACACAATTATTGTGTGAATGGAAAAATGTATGCGTAAATGCAATGAATTCCGTCTTTCCTCCACAGGAGGAAGGGGGAGGGGGGTTCCATTTTAAAAAAATTATAACCTAATCCAATACTATTTTTAATTTAAAACTAAAATGTGTGACCGCTTCTTATACGTATATCAATCAAACAATGTACTCGGCGTCAATATTACACGTAAAATTAATATTTAATCAAGAATAAAATGGAACGATAGTGTTACGTTATAAATATTATATCAGTATTGTTTACAATTGTTAACTCAATGATGAGAGCATGATAAAAAACTTATTTGTAACATTAATTTTGATTTTTTTCAATATGTTTATTTTTTCGTTACTTTTTGTTACTAATCGACAGGAAAGGTTAATGACCTCCTTAGAGGTCAAGGTCAACGTCAAGGTCAACCAAAAATCTTTTGGGTCGTGATGGGCTGTGTAAAAGTAAATATTTACCTAAAAATCTATTTTTACTTTGTTTTGTACTTTTAAAGACTTTAAATTCGAAAAAAAATTTTCCAAATAGCTTTGAGATTTTTTAAATAATGGCTGCTATTATTTTATGGGATAAAATATGTAAGAAATACTAAAATTACTTAATTTAAAAAAAAAGAAAAGAAGAAAAATAAAATTTAATTAACACTACAAAAATTCGATTTTAATGTAATAATATTACATTACATTTACTAAGTATCAGCAAAAACAAAAAATTTTTTTAGTTTTTTTTTTTACAGAATTTTGAAAAAATTTGATGATACTTTGTGATACGTTGGATAAGGCTAACACGGGTATATTTTTCCAAATTTCGGTGAGGAACAATTAAATTTTTAGTAAAGGTAATATAATAGAACAACATAAAAATTTATTTATATTTTGTGCTTTTAAGCTTTACCTTGAATTTGAAAAAAAAATGCTAATTTAGCTATAAGAATTTTTCGCAGATTTTTTTAGATACATAAGCTTAGAAAGTGAGAAGACAATTTTCTATTTTGTTCAACTTGTCGGATGTTTCTCTAATTTTCTAAATGTAAAAATTTCCAAACGAAAAGTTAAAAATAATAACAACAAATAAAACAATAGTAGAGATTTTTTAGATTTAAATTTATTTTTAACAACATTATAATTGATTTTGCATATTTAAAAAAAAGAAAACTAGATGTTTCTCTAATTTTGGTGAATAGTTTGTATATATGTATATATATGTATATATATTTCAAAACTCTTAAGTTTAAGACAAAAATGTTTTCTAGAGATATAATAAAGTATGTTTTCATTAAGTATTTCTCACTATAATAAAGTATGTTTTCATTAAATATTTTTTCTTTATCAAGTATTTTATTTTATATCTTACAATTAATCTGACATATTTTAACATAAAAAATAAAATATCTCATAAAATATTTAGTTTTCGCCAATGTTATCGTACCTACTTTTATGTACAAACTAATAAGACAAATCAATTGGTATCTTGTTCGTCCAATTTCTACGTAAAAGGCATTAATACGCTTGCATCATATTGGGAGAAATGTGTTGACAAGGTGTATTGTGTCAAATAAAATGTGTCAAATAAAAGTTTAAATTCAAAATTTAAAAATTTTATTTTCAACAACCTGATAAAGTCAAATATTATTACACAAGAACATATAGTTAAAGTTAAATAAAAGATAGTGTCTAAAATTATGCGTTTAAGTTGTCAATGTGGAATTTTCATTAACTTTAAAAAACTAATTGTAAATTATAACTTAAAATATATTATATTATTAACAATAAGTCTCTCTCTCTCTCTCTCTCTCTCTCTCTCTCTCTCTCTCTCTCTCTCTCTCTCTCTCTCTCTCTCTCTTTCTGCATTTCACAATTTTATATTTAAAAATACATAAAAATTGCTAAATAATTGATTTGTTTGTACAAATCATCTCGTATACATTAAATCGCAAGTTGTTTTCTTTGAAATTATTAAAGATAAACAAATGCTTCTTGATATTTTGATACACATAATATATTATTAAATAACATTAACATACGCAATTTCTTTTTATTCTACTTTTATTCTACTTAAGTGTTATCAAATTTCGATATGCGTTTTAAATTATTTAAAATATAAATAGAAGTATTGGAAAAGAGGAGGAGAGACTGAAAATATAAATATTTTAATATTTTAAAATAGAATACTAGATATGTCAATATTTTAATATTCACAAAATAGCAATATTGCAATCATTATTCTGTATAATTTGCATGTTCCTGAAAAAGAAAGAAAAAACAATAAATATGCATATTAGCGCCGATCGCACCGATTTCAATGGGGTTAAATTATTATAGGGTTAAATTATCTTCCGGAAGGGATTATCTTCTCTCGTAAGGGTGGGAGAAGTGACGAATCATAACCACCACTTTTTTCGTGATATAAAATCTTGTTTTGCACTCAAAGTTGCAAATTCATTTAAAATTGTACTTTGCTTTGCGTGAAAAGTCATTAACTTAAATTGTTAATAACTTGGTAATAAACAACGAGCAATGGCTAAAATTTTTTACAAGTTACTTAGAGTCATGTCCTTGACAATATATGTTAAGGTCATTGAAATCGGTGAGGTCAGAGCTAATATGCATATTTATCTTAGAAATAATAAAACAATTAAAAGAAATGTTTTCTCTTTCTGTTACAAGCATGCAAATGTACATACATATACATCTGTGTGTATGTAAATTCCTTGATCTTGATATGTATATTTTAATTATCAGTTCACATCAACAACTGATCAAATATGCAATAAATAGAATATAGAGAGAATAATTATGTAACAACATATATTCTTATTTTTCAAAATTGTTTTTATTTTATTTATAATTATTTTTAATATCTCAAGATATTAAAAAAAGAAATTTATTATGTTGATAAAAGCTATCTTTAGGCTATCTACGCTATCTAAACTCTCTCGTACAAAGTTGCATAATATAAATTTACCTTAATATAATTTACCAATCAAGGTACAAATCTGTAGGCTTTTATTTTACAAAAAACATTTTACAGTTGTGTAGAAAACTATTTCTTATTACAAATAAATACAATAAAATTAAAAAAGAATAAAGATCCTTTTATTCTATGTATAAGAATATTTCTAAGTTTCTTCATATCACTCTCATCGAAGTTGTTTGTGTCAAGTTCCAACCATTGATTTAAGAGAAGACTCATCTAGAGAAAAAGAAAATTATATATCAAAAATTATTTTTTAATTAAATGTTTTTTTAAATATTGTGAGCATCTTAATAATCATGAATTTTAAATAACTAAAACAAAATTATAAATATATAACATATTTTATTTGTAATAATTAAATGGAGAAAATAAAATTGACTGTTTATTACTTAAAATTGGGTCAAAAAGATTACATTATATTATTAATCTCTAATTTAATGACTGTAATATGATGTCACATATGATAACAATAAAATGTTTATAATAAAATTCAATGCAATTGATATCATATTACGTTACATTAAAGTTTAATCAGTTGCAAATTAAATGATGTAATTGATTAAAGATTAATGTAAGATTATTTATTTAAAAAAAAAATAACATATGGTAGAGCTAAAGGCCAAGAGTAGGGATAGAGTAGGGGCTAAAAGTAACAAGGGGCAAAAGTAACAACTCAAATATCTATAGATATATAATAGATACATACATGTGTGTTGATTATTGGATGAAGCTGCAACAATATAAACAAGCTGCAACATATCTATGCGCATGCGGTCTAAGTACCGAATGGACGTGTGCAATGACCAAAATATTTTTGAGACCGTAAAACATTTTATTATTAAAAATTTTAAATCAAAGTTTAAAAATTTAGTCAGAGGTCATTGTAAGATCATTGTCTGGAACTGAATTTAACGTTATAATTGACTCGATAGATGCAATTTATTTTATTTTTAATGAAAAATTAAATTATTTTTATCGCAAAATGCCTCACATCAAGGCTTAGAAAGGATGGAGATTGAAAAGGATATAAAAGACATATAAATCTATGAGCAGACATATAAGAATATAAATAAAGATACATATTGTCTATTCAAGCAATTGCAAAGAAATATGATTTGTATCACATGTCTTTGGTAAGATATAAAAAAAAATGAAAAAGCTTATTTTTATTATTGACTTCCTATACTGTAATAACTGACCCGGAATCGGGGGGCGATTGTAACATTTTTCCATGTTCTCATTTTTTATTGATAATTTTAATTTTATTTATCAAGGTTTAAGTGTCACGCTCTCGATAAAGTGAAATGAATATGTTAGATTGGGATACCAAATTTTTTTTTATTGTAATAGTTTTACCATAATTAAATTCTCAAATTGTTACTTTTGACGCTCCACCCTAATATATTAATATAAATTTTTAAATTTTAGTTTTCCACAAAACATTTAGATTCTGTGTACAAAACATGAACAATTCAGACTACTATTTTATTTATCTTCAACTCTTCTTTTAGCATACTGTCTAAATAATACTACTATCGTAGTAAGTACATATTATAAAAAAGAATGCTTTGAATATATGCTCGCAAGAATTTAATACGAATATTGAGGTCTCTCTGCTTTGCGACATTGAATTATAGAAATGTTCGTGGGGACACAACGCGAAAACTCTCTCTCTTCTTGTTCGGATTGAATTACTTTTATCGTCGTGACGGAAAAGTAGACGGCGATTTAATTCGCGATCGTTCATGCGAGTCGCAATCGGGAAGGCCTGTTCGTTCGTATGTCTGCCTTGAAGGCAGATTTGATCGCATTTTCCGGCATTACGCCGGTATAATTTTTTCCTTTTTTTTTTCTTTTGCGCCGGCCGTCAACCGTCAACGTGATTGACGAGTGATATCATTAACGATTTTAAGACACCCTTTTCCCCGCCCGTCTTACTCTTCCTTTATAACGTCGAGTGCAATCTACTGTGATAATCTTTTTAGTAGTTTTATTCTCGTTCCACCCGGAATCATGTTTAATATGTTTTTTCGAGCACATGTCGTGTTCCTATACTACTTTACATCTTAATAATTTAATTTTAGAAAGATAAATATTGAAAAAAAAAATTTACATTATTTTTTTGCACCCAAAAAATTTTTTGTTAAATTTACATATAATTTTTTTGTTTATGTATAATTTTTAAATATATTAACGATATAATATATTGCTATATATGTATATAACAATATCAAGTTTTGTTCAGTGTTATTACATATTTAGAAATAATTTTAACATATTCCTATTTAGAGAATGCTAGATTTATAAAAAATAAGCATATAATTTTAGAGAGTAATAGAGAAAAAAGTGATAAAATGGATCACTGTTTTGTTTTAGATAAAATACCTTATTTTAAATGTAACTTGCAACAAAAAAAATTATCATCAATAATTAGCAAATATATTTATTATTATGTAATATTAGTAAATAAGAAAAAAATAAAACTGTTTAAAAAGTACGACAATTTTTATTAATACATTGCAAAATGCAGGTCTTGGAAAACAAGATGGTAATATGAAATTGCCATAAAAAAAGGCAAAAATTTTATTTTTGTTTATCATGAGTCTTTTATTAAAACTACTTTTTTATTTACTTTTTTTATTTATTTTTAAAAAAAGACATTATATTTAAAAAAAATAGTTTTCAAAATTAAAGAAAATAGGCTCAATTTAAATCGAATTTATGGATAAAAATTGTAAATGAAATTTATATTTGCACTCATTGCACAAAACATAAGTCTTTTTTGTAGTATATAACACATTGATACATTGTAATAGTTTTAAAAATCGCGCGTTTTATATTACCATCTTGTTTCATATTCTAACCTTTCCCTTTTATATGTGACAACTAATTTCGAAGCAACACTTAGTTAAATATGATATAACATTTTTTTTTTTAATTTTAAATTCATGAAACTGAAAACACACAATTTCTCTCTCTTTTTCTTTTTGCACGCGTGTCCAAAATAAACCTATTAATTATATCAATAAAAATATGTATTGTGTTAAAAATAATTATACAATATCTAAAATAATTTTTTATTAATTATTCTAACAATAAATAAATAATTGCTTTATTTTAAAATATATGAATTTACGGAACCCCATAACATCATTTTGAACATTCTGTAGTTGTTTAATTTTGTAAAACAAAACTTTTTGTATAGTTCCCAACTTTCATTGACATTGAATACTTGTACATGAATTTTTGTATATAGCTAGATATCATTTTCACTCTAATGCTATATAAATAACAATGTGTATTTGAAATTAAAACAAAACAAATTTATATGTACATACTCATACAAACATGTATATGTAAAAGAAATCATTAAAATTTTTAATAATATTATACATATGTGTATAAATAGGAGAAATCTATAATATAAATATATTATTTTTTTAATTATTTTCATAATTAAATTATCAAAAAAAAATATGTCCTGCGCACATTATTTACAAATGTATCACATTTCAAAATTTGTTTTTTTTATATGAGTCTTTTATATTTATAAAAAATAAAAACAAATAAATTTTTTGATCCATAAAAATTTAATAGAAATTTATTATAATAGAAATACACATAAATTTTATTAAGATTGTTTTCTAATTATTGATTTTTAATGGAACACTGAAGTTAATTTCATTATGCAATATTTAGTATAAAAAATATATATAATCTTAATTATACAAGATATATTTAAATTCGCAAGAAACATTTTGTGTACCTTTTTTACACAAAATTTATGAATATTAAGTTCTTAAATATACATCTCTAAATCTAGTTTTGCTAGTATTTATAATATTTTTGTATATGTGTTATGAAAATTAATAATCTTATATAAAAATATTTTCTTACTATATAATATAAATCAAATAAGTGATCAAACAAAAGATGAAGATAATTGAGTTAAATTGGGTCAAAAAATCCTGAACTATTTTTTTGTATAACGCTTAATAAAGGAATTGTTATTGAGTAAAATCTAGCCAATCCTCGCCGTTTTTTAACTGGGCGCACGTCGGTGACCCGCGCGCCTGGTATGCGCTGTCGTAATAGTTGAGCGTTCGCGCATCTTACCAGACCCGCGGTTTTATTTTCAAATGAGTACCCGATTTCAAATGAGTATCCGTTTTCAAATTATATATAGAGTATAGAGTACCGATTTTATCCTACTGGTAAGATAAAACTGGGTATTTTGACTTTTTAAAAAAATCCTGTTATTCTTGATAATCAAATATTTTTTCAACAATTAGTTTCATTTTCTCATCAGTTCAAAGTCCATTTAAGACTACTAACGGTCAGCAGTTTTTTTTTTGTTCTGATTTTTATGGGAAGACAAAAAAGTACCCAATATTATTTTATTTTCTCTTATATATTGTATATATGTATATATATATATATATA
>JBCEZV010000092.1:8739462-8769198 GCA_039654365.1 Cataglyphis livida
TTTCTCTTATATATTGTATATATGTATATATATATATATATATATATATATATATATATATATATATATGCATATATACATGTATGTATATGTATATGTATATGTATGTATGTATGTATGTATGTATGTATGTATGTATGTATTGCGACGACTTTTTCTTTCGCAATCCCGGCGCGCGTACGCCGTCGCGATCTCTCCGTCATGCAGTTGCTCAGTTGCGCCGGCAAACGGGAGTACGATTCGCCGATCGGGAGATACGGGAAAAGGGGATCGTCGTCAAAAACAAAAGAAACGGAGAAATGGTTACACACCGGGAGGGAACAGGGTGGAAGATGTTCTGCGCGTGCCGTGACGAAACCTCAAAACTCGCAAAAATTTAAATTGGGCACCAGATACGGTCTTGCAAGTATCAATTCGTCAAATACGCGACATAGGCGCGAAAAAGACGCGAAGAAAGAAGTCGATTTCATCGCGGGAGAACTAGCTTACCTAACGGTAGAAGGGCAGGTTGGATGTTAAACGATATATGAAGGCAAGAGATGACACAAATAGAGCGACAAATACGCGTAAAAGAAATTAAATTCGTCAATCGTAAGAAAGAAATAACAGCTTTATTAATTTAGAATGTCCGATTAATTTAGATATGTCCGAATGATAAACAAGGATAAGTTGGGATACGCTCAGTGTTAATAAGTTGGCGGAAGCGAGTCTGGGTGTTAGAAACGACTTAGCGCCACGGAAAATAAGACGTTAAATTAGAGCCGATCGGGCCTGTGCCCAAGCGCAATTATACCGGGTCGATTATCGGATCTTTCGTGGATCGATAATATTTCGTTCGCTATTCTGACATGCCGTACGAGTACCACATGCATCCAGTACACCCTTAGCCTGCACCGTGCAAATCTAGCTCGTAACGCTCAAAACAATATTCCGTACTCTCCGCGAAATCACTCTAACTCATTCATTCCAACGCATATGATTCGCCAAAGAAAATAATCGACAGAAATATTCGCACAAAACGCACTTACACTCGACGGTTAACAAAGAATACCTAATCGCGAGACACATTCACACTCGGCGACCTTACACATACACGACTTAGACGCTAGACGGGCGAGTTACGCGAGAATTACGCGACTAATATATTACGCCGTAGTCCGCGATCTCCAGAGAGACGATACGGACGATCTAAAGCGCGCAATAATTAGTGAGTCCAACTCTCGAGACGTTTCGGAGCTCGGATCGCTTGCTGACGGAGCTGTGTCGCTAATACAATTACGCCACAACGACACGATAATCGCTAAACTTCCGAGCGGAACTCGTACGTAAACACAACACTAAATTACGGCTACGACGGCAGAACGACGCGCTCCGGATATCGCGAACATGCGTGGCTAATACGTAGCGGGATAACCTCACCAGAATCGAAGCTCTCTCGTCCTGGAAGTCCCGGGGTCTGGCGGGCTCTCCTCTCTCGGCCTGAGTCTCTCCTCTCTCGCACGTTCGTTTCGCTCGCCCCAAAACACGTCCTACTCTCGCACACGCTCGCGCCAGTCTGACTCGGAAACACCGCGATCTAGAATCGGTAACGTCGGGCCAGCCGAGGATGCGCAATCGGGGTGCGTGTTATTACGGCCAATCACGCAATAACACGTGAGGCCGCCGTTCGACGGCACGCTCATGAGTGTACCGGAGGCGCGCGCACCCCCGAAATCGCGATCGATATTTTTCACGGGGTCCTTCTAAAAAGGCCTCGGCGGGTCCCGCCGGGATCTCGGAAGCAAGGAACGTAATAGTGTCCCTCGCGGACCTCCTCTTTTCCCGCCGTGCCTCGGGGCGATGAAGCTCCTTCGGGGTCTTTCGGGGCAAGTCTTCGCACGGTCCTGCGTCCCGGCGCGAAGATCCTCCTTGTCCTCTCGCGCTTCTCGCCTCACTTCCGAATTCGGTAGTTGATAATTCCTTTCCTCTTTCGTTCCCCTGAAGGTCGTTTTCCGAGTTGTTGTGATCGTTGTGTTTGATGCGGCTGTTTTCACGCTCCTCCGGTAAGGCTCCCGTGTTGTATCAAAATAAGAAAATAATAATATAATTAAAAAGACGAAATAAGGCCGACAAATAACGCCGCTCTGGAGATTTCGGTACGGCTCTAATATTTGAGACTGGCGCGGATGCGTTTTCCGTGCTCAGCGATCGGAGAGAGATCTGGTGGACGCGCGCGAGACGGCAACGTCACAATATGTATGTATGTGTGTTCGTATGTATGTACGTATATGTGTATATATATATATATATATACAGAGTGTTTTGAATCGGTCGCATCACCCGCTATGTGCAGGTATAGCAGATAAAACTGAGAAGAAAAGTCCTATACCATTATATTTATACCATATTTTTTTCTATAACGCTTAATAAAGCAGTTATTATTGAGTGAAGTCTGACCAATCAGCACCAGTCCTTTAGCTCGGACGCCCGTCAGTGAACCGCGCGCCTGGTAATGCTGCGACACTGTTGCAACTGAGCGCTCACACACACTATCAGGCGCGCGATTTATCTACGTGCGCATATATACGTAAACCTACGTATACATATATGCAGTCTGTTTTAGAGGTATTGAGAAAAATAATTGTTGATATTGAGAAAAATAATTATTATTTGATATCTAGAAAAATAATTATTATTTTTAAAAAATTTATAAACAATCTAATATTCTTGAAATACTACGATATTATTACCTAATATTGTGTAAAATTTTTTATTTTGAAGTATAGCCACACAATGTATTGGCATGTATTGGCATTTTTGACGAGTTTTTCGATGTATCTTCCTGATATGGTGGCATAATTGCTTCAATGTAAATACAATGTTTTCCACAATGTTTCAGTTTGATAATACTCCAGGCATTTTCAATTAGATTTGGAGATTGTGAAGGCCAAGCTAAGGTTTGGATGCCATTTTTCAATTTCCATGAAGTGCACAGACAACTGCAATGTTTTGAGTCATTTTCTTCTTACAACATTATTTTGACAATATTATTTTCATCATTTTGTACACTTAAATTATTTCTAAAAAGATTCAAGAAGACTGACTCAAAACATCGCAGCCGTCTATGCACTTTATGGAAATTGGAAAATACCATCCAAACCTTAAATTGGCATTCACAATCTTCAGACGCAAATTCAATTCAAAATGTTTAAAGTATTATAAAGCTGAAGCTTCGTGGAAGATATATTTAGGATTATATTTTTTATGTTGAAACACCTATGCCGCCATATCAGAGAGATACATAAAAAAATTCGCCGAAAGCATGTCAAAAGTCAAAAGTTATCGAAAAGTTGTGAAGCTATATTTCAAAATAAATGGAACTACTCACATATTAGGTAATCGTGTCAAGTAGTATTTTATGTATATTATAATGCTATTTTTGAATTTTTTTAAAATAATTTTTTATTTTTCCAGATATCCAACGCTCTTGTGGGACAGACTTATAACTTAACAATATAATCTAATCATAAAATGTGCAATTTTAATAATTCTCTTAAAATGTATTTCTTACACACTCATGATTGTTACTATTTGCATTGAAATAAAGATTGCTAAAAAATGTGGGGAAAATAAAATGATGAAAATAATCATGTGCCAGTGATGAGATGATGACCATAAAAGGGTATTCGCACGGGATGATTGCGACGACGTTGGTGAAGGGAGAGGAGTGAAGAAGGGGGGGGGAGAGCTATATCTATTCAGTTTGTAGGGATATCCAGTTGTGCGCACATCTCGCACACCTCTGTCAATGGCCATTGAGGCGCCTGGCGTCTAGTAGACTCCGCCTACTCTCACGATACAGCCTTTAACTCTGTGTATACAGGGTGTCCAGCGTCAATCGCATCACTCATCGTATGCAGGTAAAGCAGGCAAAATTGAGGAGAAAAGTCTTGTATTATTTTTTCTATAACACTTAATAAAAGAGTTATTATTGAGTAAAGTCTGGCTTATCATCGCCGATCTACAGCTGGACGCACAGTCGGTGAGCCACGCGCCTGGCGTGAGTGCTCAGATGTTTACGACGCCTCACCGACATGCGTCCGACTGAAGATCGGCGATGATAGGCCAGACTTCACTCAATAATAACTGTTTTATTGTTTTATAGAAAAAAATACAGAACTTTTCTTCTCAGTTTTGCCTGCTTTATCTGCACACGATGGGTGATGTTATTGATGCCAGACACTTTGCATATATTGTAGTCAAATAGTTATTTTAGGAAAATAGCTTTTAACTAGACAAATGCTATCTGCCTGGTCAAATGGTTTTCATCCATTTATTTATGTTTGAATGCTATTTTCCTAAGCAAATGTTATTTAACTGAACCGCTGTTAGGCAAATGGTATTTGTTATAATTATTAATAAGGTAATTATTTAGTTTAACGCTTTCACCACAAATATCGATAGAAAAGTGTATGCATGGAAACAGTGTGTCCCCTCCTACGGAGGGGAGGCTCCACCATTAAAATTAGACACATAGGTTTGCCTTGAACTTCGCTTTGCGTGCAAAGTTGTAAATCCATGTAAAATTTCACATGAGTTTACAACTTTTTAAGTAAAGTGAGGTTCAACACAAACTTATGTGTCTAATTTTAATGGTAATGGAGCTCCTCCGTATGGGGGGCGGAACACACTGTCTCCACACATACACTTTTTTATCGATATTTGAAGTGAAAGCGTTAAATTAAATAATTATCTTATTAATAATTATAATGAATATCATTTACCTAACAGCGGTTCAGTCAAATAACATTTGCCTAAGAAAATAGCATCTCAACACAAAAATAAAGCATACAAAAATAAAGAGCGAAAACTATTTGACCAGGCATATAGCATTTGTCTAATCAAAAGCTATTTTCCTAAAATACTATTTGCCTACAACATATACGTAAAGTAACAATCAGTTTCCATATAAAACAGAACATTCAGCAACATTATAATATTGCAACAATATGTAATGTTGCTGCGATGTTCTATGCTGTATGGATTATTAATACAGAGGATGTCCTAGAATTAGATCGACAAACTTTAAGTGGTTAGATTTTATAATAGACACCAAAACAAGCCAATTTTGTCAATAAATCTCTTCGCAAATGACTGTTTTGGCACTACGGAATCAAAGACTAACAAGGGAATCTCGCGAATCCAAAAATTTTGATTTTATTGAATTTTACACATATGTAGGCGGGAGAAGATTAATAGATGAATGTAAAAATTTTCATTCCAAAAATGATTCTATGGGATGAAATCACTATTCATATGTACAGCCGCTTTTCGTTTTTCTTAATATATCTCAAAAATTATTGGAAATATTAAAAATTGTTTTATATAAAAATTTTATAGTAAAAATATATTTATTTAATCATTAATAGAATTTTGAAAAAATAATTTTTTTGAAAGATTTTTGCTCTTGTAAGTTCTTTGATTGACTTATTTACGGACACGGGTTATTGAAAAATTGACTTGTTTTGATATTCTTTATAACCATCTGAAGTTTGTTGGTCTAATTTTAAGACACTCTATATATATCATTATATTTTCCTTCTCTTTTTTCTTCCATTTCTTATCATTCTGTTGCAGTTCTTCCACGATCTCTAGAATTTTTAAAGCAAAAGCCTAGATTGTGAGAATAATTATATTAATCTCTTTTTATAACATAAAGAAGATTAGTTAAAATTGCCAGAAATAGAAAAAATTCATAACTCTAATTTCTTTTCTCTTATACAAAGTAAATGTATCGATTCATTCGTGCATTTTTTTCAGTAGTATAAATAGTATTTTTTTTTAATCAATATATCTTATATAATTACATTATATTTATTCTTTACCGCACAAAAAAGACCCATACATAAATTAATTCTGTGGATTGTGTGATCAACTTGATTTCATGTATGACCCCTAATGTTAAATGTCTCGGCAATGATTTACAGAGGCGTATAGAGGGAGATACCTATCGACATTGCATCATCATCATTATCATCGATATGATATTCATGATACACATGCATTGCAATACTTTAGTGCAATAATACGATGTATTCTTCATAAAAACAATTCATTGCTTTAATGCAATATTAAAATATTTTTAAATAATGAAATTTTCTGTGGGAGAAAGAGAGAGAGAGAGAGAGAGAGAGAAAGAGAATTTAATAATTTATATAAATTAATGAAAAAATTAAATTAAATTAAGCTTTCTGTACGGCACTGAAGCTTGCAGCAACATTGCTGCAACATTGCAATATTGCATATTGCAATATAATGTTGCAGAAATATTACAAAAATATTATTTTATAATGTAACTTTAGCAATGTCGCAGCAATTTTTAAATATTATATTAAAATAGCATCAAAATATTTAGTAGGTGGCACGTGTTTTACGAAGGTACGTGGTACAATCCGTATATTCACTGTCAAACCTGAACATTTATAGTTTATGTTATGTAAATGGAATTTCAAAACAGCTTAGTCACTTTTTGATGTAATCAAAACGCGCATAAATATTATTGATAATAATAAAATTAATTTACATTAATATTAAATAAAATAAAAATAATATATACTGCACACACTTATATTTATTTCTGAAAGCACTTTCTTATTAAAAAAGAAGAAAATTTATAATATATTTTCAAATTTTTTTAATAAAGATTTTCATTGCATTAAATTAAAATAAAATTGTATTATCCGTTATATACTAAATCAAAAAATGTAATTAGAAATTTCTTTATAATACTTATTATATATTTATAATTGAATGACGAAAAGAAATCTGTTAATCATTAAATTTCTAATTGCAAGAATGATACTACATTTGTAAAATTTTATAAAATTTAAAGTTAAATTTGCATAATTGAGCAAATTAATTAGATTCAATCAAAAATTTTTCACACACACATAGAGAAAGAGAGAATAAAAAGGATTGACGGAAGGGGTGAAAAAGAGAAGGGGAGAAAAGCACGCTTACTTAATATAAAAAAACTAATAACATTATTTTTTTGGTCAAAAAAATACCATATTAAATTTATTTAATACAATAAATCTACGATAGAAAATTGAAATAATTGTATTAGCTGTAAAAATTTTACTGCAATAGTAAATATTTTAATTTTTACTTTTATCAAAAAAGATATTATAAAAAAAAGAATTGAAATATTAAGTCTAATAAATAATGTAAATCATATTTTTGTTTAAGAAAAAAAGATAAAAAATGTAAAGAAAATCAATATCCTTGAATTGGAAAAAAATTTACACAACTCAAAAGAATTATTTTATATTTTATTTTATATTAATATTTATATTAATACAAAATAAAATATAAAATAATTCTTTTGAGTTGTATTAATATTTATATTAATACAAAATATCTGTATTTTTTAACATTAAACTAAAGTGCTAATAATTTATTATTTTTCAAATTAAAATATATTTCCATTTTTATTAGATATATTTTTTTAAAATATCTGATTTCAAAGACAATTTAATTGTTATGTACAATAATAAATGTGATGCAAAGTGTTTCAATAATACTATAATTTTTTAATGCATACATGCATTAGTATAATAGTCGGAAAAACGTATTTTTTTACATTATTGCAATACATCGATTAAAACATATTTTCTTTGTTTAACTTTTCTCGATTAAGAATAGGAGAAAGGGGAAACGCAATTAAAATAAATTTTTTTAATCTTTTTATTATCTACTTCAGTTGTTTTGTGTGTGCGTTTCAAATACATGCATTTTTTGTGATTGTCAACAATATTATATTTTAACGTATAATTAAAAATTATTTTTTATTTGTGCATATTGTTCTTAATTAAACTAAAGTAAATTATTTTTTGTTTTCGGTGTCGCAAAAAAAATTAAGGAATTTTCTCTTTTTAACGCGTATGGAGAGGAGACGATGTTCGACAGCCCCGATTTCTTTCTACGGAACATTTGCACGGCAATGCGGACGACGAGGCTCTTTAGCATTTTTATGCGAGCTGTGCCACTGACAGTTGATTTTATTATATTGCTGGCTGCCCATCGCGGGTGCGTCCATTGTCCAGGAGAATTCATAAGTCAAACTTAACGTAAGTGCACTCTAAGCAAACAATTTACACGTAGAAATTGTTCTGCCCTATTTCTCAATCGTTATTTACCATCACTATGATAGAATAGATAGTTATTGTAATAATACGCCCAGAAATAAAAGCTTAGATGCAATCTTATCGAATTAGTAAGTACTGAATTATTTATTTATTTGGAAAAATGACAAATTTAATACATACCTTTAATAGATAGGAGAGCGCATTTACTTATAAAATATCGTATTTTTTCTCATTTTCAAATAACTGGTATTAAAAGGATTAAATTATTTTTAAATTTTTAATCATATAATAAATATGTAATAGAAATATAAATATTAAATAAAAAAATAATAAAATATTACATCTATATATTTATGCAACCAAATAAAACATTCCTTAAGATTAAACAAATTGTGATTTATAGAATTCATCATTTCTTTTGTATGTATGTACACAGATTAGATTTGCAATCTAAGCTAACCTATTTTCTTCGAGTTCTTGAGATTTTGACGTAAACTGCTCCCACGAAGCTGCACGCTATTAGCATGACAACTGCCCGGGAGCTAGCTCGATAGTTTGTTACTCAGTTCTCTGTGCCATATATATGAGCCCGGGGCCGAGGGTGGTCGGCTGGCTGTCAGGCAGTATTTTTTATCTAGTCACGGTCAACTGGCTGATCTGCTCGTCCGCCCATTATTAGCGCAGCACACAACGACGCGCCATGGTTCCGTTGTAAGGGATATGTGTGGGTGCATGTGCGAGAGAGTCTGTCCCTAAGTCCATCTATAGTAAGGTCGGTAGCTTATGGGCCACCTAGCCTCGGAGCAATAGCTCGCTCCCGAAGGGTGGACAGCACCATCGCGCCCCTTCTCTCTCCCGGAGGTCTTATCTTTTTAGTATTATTGCGTGATCGCCACAGTGGCCAACCCCCGAAGGACGGATGGACAGATGAAGAGAGAGAAAGAGAGGAAGAGAAAGAGAGAGAGACTGTAAGAAGACAACTGGAGACCTATAAACCGTCGTCGTTTCGATAACTACGGAAATTTCTCATTAGCATAAAGGTGCGATGAGATCTTCGGTATTGTCGTATCTAAATCACCGAATTTGTCGTGGAGTTTTCGTCAGAATCTTCTATACAAGTCATTTATTTAATCGCATTCATAAAATGAATATCTAAATTATTTTAATGACTAATACAAAAATAAAAATTATATTATAAAGTTTAAGAAAATTATTGCAAAACTATATAATTAAAAAAAAAAGACAGACTTTATATTTACAATTAGCAACAGATAAAATTATTGAGTATTGGTCATGGCCAAAATCTTGACCACATATTTGAAATTGAAGCTCAGAATGTTGCAGCATCATTGCAATATCGCCGTAACATTGTTAGAATGTTTTGTATTGTATAAGTGAGGTCGCTTTTATATTGCGTTTTATATAACACATTTTGTCGCTATCACAAAAATGATGATTGCAAATCCTTTTTTTTCAACAAATTATTTTCTGCAATTAATTTTTGCTCATCGTTATTTGCACTTTTCAAAAATGCACTTTTTGAAATTTTCAATCGATAATGTATTACAGATGAAGCAATATTAACGCTAAATGCTATAGTAAATTATCAGGAGATCAATAGATTATATGAATAACATATAAAAAACAATTTTGATATCATATGAAAAACAATTTTCGTGTAATATGTGAGTTGGCATTGGAGATTTCCTTATTGATCCAGTTCCTTTTTTGTCTATCTTAATCTTATATTTTAATAGTAATAATTACAGATTTTTGAAACAAAGAATTCCGTACATTATTAGAAAAAATGATTTATCTATCTGTAGCTTTAGTATATTTTAGTAGTATTGTTCACAAAAACTTTTGAATGATAAATTTACCGATCGACGAATTGATAAAAAGAATCAATTTACACCGCGCACACGATTTAAATTTTCTTCAAATTTTTTACTTATAAGTTTTATTTACATTTTAAAACTCTCGCATTTTTAATACTTTTATTACTATGTATTATGAAAGTATTTTGAAATCGCTTGCCACTTTGTCACAAAATACTCCGTCCTACTTTGTCAAAATACTTCTAAATACTCCGAGAATTTTTTAATATTTTTGACAATTCAAAATAAAAATTACACACAATGCAAAAATATTATAAAAATATTATTATAATAATATAATAATATAATAATATAACTATTATCACTTGAGAGTCTTACTAATTTCTTAACTTAATATAATTATTATTATAATAATAATTATAATATATAAATTAATAACGTTATTTTAACTGTACATATATATGTATACATATAGGTTCGGATTATTTATAGAATTTATTAATAATTAATTAATTAAAAACTATAATCAGATATATTAAATAGATTTAAAATAAAAATTTTAAGATTAGATTTTGAAAATTCATTTTTTTTTTAAATAACAAAAACTTTAAGATAAAATATATTCCTTTATTCATTATCCTCTATTCATTAAAAGAAATTTTAATGAAAAATTGATGCTTTCAACTAAACTTTATTTACATTATTATTTATAATTGATTTGTCATTATTTCATGTGAATATAAATATGATGTTATTTAAAAATGTTTTAATCAATTGCTGCTTTTATATATCAATTTTCAATATAATAATAAATATTGGTTTCTCGTTCAACTATCGTCAACAATTTTATTAAGTATGGATATATATGTCTGAATGTATATGTATTGTGAGATAGAGCAATAACGGGTGAATTCGTATTGGACATATCAATAGGATTCCATATCGAAATGATCCGATAGCCGTGTGTAAGCATGCGTATACGCGTATCCAGTGCGCGCGAGGAGCCGTTTCATATATTAAGTCACATGTATACGTAACTGTGTGTATGGGTCCTCCCATAAAGATAGTGCTCATGGGATAGCGGGATCTGATCGGGATGATCTTTTTTTTTTCATGGATACACCCGTATACACAAAATTACTCTTTGTCGCAACAAATATGATCCACAAATATATAGATATAATCAAACTGCGAAAATATAATATAAATATTTAATAAAAATTATAAGTAAATATTTTCACAATAAAAAGTTAAAGAGAGACATTTATTTAAAAATATATTAAATTTTAAAAAATATTAATTTTTTTGTCTATATAATTTTTTCAAAAAAAAAACAAACTTAAAAGAAAAAATTCTAAATAAAAATGTATGCAAACTTACAGTTAAACACATAAAAAAAATTAAAAAAAAATAAAATATATATACTTATATGTGTATATATATATACAATATGTAAATACAAAAAAATTTTTTTACCAAAATTTAAAAAAAAAACGATTTTTTTGTAGTACGCTTTGTATAACGTTAACATTAGCAGTATTATCTTAAATTTCGGAAAAAATACTTAAAAAAAAATTTTTTTAATAAAAAAGCAAACTTACACCAAAGCAAAATATAAAAACTTTTTAGAAAGATTTTTTAGATGGATTTGTAAAACTGCATATAATGTCAAATTTTTTTTATACATATTTTGCATGTTATCTTTTTCTTGGGACGATTACGACAACTATGGCCCCATAGTCGAAAGGTCGTTTCTGAAAGCATTTTTGACGAGGAAGGCGGAAAAATAGTTGAAAATATTTTCAATCAATAGTTTCCGAGATATGCGATAAAGTTTCACAGTTTTAATGCATTTTCTGTTATAAAGTAAGGAAAAATAAAGTTTATTTACGTTGTATTTGTGTAAAGCAGACGTGGAAAAAATGTTTGTTTACATTTTCAGAGACGAAACTCCTTGGATTTTTCCACTTTTCATGTAAAGCAAGGTTCAAACTTATGTGCTTAATTTTTTGATAGGGGAGCCCCTCCGTAGAAGGAAGGGAGGAGGCGGAACATATTGCTTCCACGAATATATTTTTTAATGCGAAATAAAGTTCCACATGGGTTTACAGCTTTTCACTTTATATTTATCAAAAAATTAAATAAACAGCACTTATCAATACAAAGATTTGTGTTGAACCTTGATTTGTGTGGAAAGTGAAAAAGCCCAAGGAGTTTCGTCCTTGGAAATGTAAACAGACATTTTTTTACATCTACTTTACACAAATGCAACGTGAACAAACTTTATTTTTGCTTATTTTATAACAGAAAAAGCATTAAAACTGTAAAACTTTAAAATGGCATATCTCGCAAACTATTAATCAAACATTGTTTTTACTATTTTTTTTCGTGTTTTTCTCGTCAAAAATGCCTTCAAAAACGACCCTTCAAATAGGGAGCCTCAAATAGTTATAGTAATTGTATCATTTTTTTGTAAAGATTTTTGAGGACTTTACTGCTTTTGCAGAAATCAAAAAAATTTATTGTTACAAAAAGATTTTAATTAAAAAATTGCTAACAAATGATCGCAAGGTATAATCAATTCACATAATCTGAAGAAAATATAGAAATATTAAATAAGATATATGTAAAGCAGATTATCTGCAGAATAATAGGAATTTCTGCAGAAAATAATAAGAATGATTATATTATTAATAAAATTTTAAACCACTAATTATTTACACAAAAATAGATAAAACATGTTATTTTTGTTGATATTTTTCTGATATTTTTCAATTTTTGATTTCTGAATCTTTTTTTCAAAATATATGTATGTACATATATACAGAGTGTCCCACCTCTGCATGTCCAAATTAAAGGGATAAAGTCAACATGCCACAACACTTTTCTATTAGACTTTCAAATCTTAAATATAGCGCTTCTCCAAAACAAAATTTAATATAAATGAGATATTATAAAAAAGATATCGCCCCTTTTTTAATATTATCTTTTATTTGACTTGCAATAATTAATTACGGCCTATCCGAGTTTCTCGACTGTAAAATATAATTTCAACATTAATCTATTTATGAAAGCTTGTATTGGCAAACAAAGTTAAATAGGTGGAGATTTAGTCGAGAAGCCTCACAATGTATGATGTGGATAAGAGAGATGGAACTAATCGCTTTCTCTTCTAACACCCTGCATTATAAAATTGAAGCCCCACTGTGTGATTGTAACTGTGGATATACTCTCGATCACTATACATATTTAACGTTACTAGTTCTTATTATGTCAACAATTGGTGACAAGTTACACTGACGCTATTATTAATTTGGTCATATTTAATCATATCGATCAATTAAAGTTACAATAAAAAAGAAAAAGTTAAAGATTAAATATACATATAAATTATATAACCGTCTAATAGAAAATCCGATATCGCATTTATTTATATTTTCATAATATTTTTAAAACATTGTTGCTCAATCTGTACAAATTTTACTATTTTAACTTTATATTTCTACTATGACTTTGCAATATTATATTTTACATTACATTTTAGTGTTACAATGTAAATGATATATTTGTAAATAAAAATTTTTCTACGAAAATCTTTTCTTGTTTATCTTGTCTTTTATTGTTAAATCTTGTCTAGTTTTTAATCAAACATTTTATTTTTGAAATATTCAATCAAAATAAATATAGTAAAATCTGTATAGTACATTTTTGCCATATAGTGTTAAATATTAATATTTCTTATATAAATAAAAATATTCACAGGTAGAAGGAAAAAGAGAAAATCTATTACTTTTATATAATTCATAGTTATATAAGTCATAATTATTAATTACTATTGTATTAGGTGAAAAGGCAATTTTTTTATATTTGAACTTAATATGTTAAATAATTAAATAATAAAACACAAATTTTTAAATAAAATTTTTGGCATTATCGGAAATAAAAGTAATGTTATTTATATTAGGTGATGATATTTATATTAAGATAATGAGTATATGAGTTCATAGAAAAGGATGATAAACTCAATAACGCGTTTTGAAAAAGAAAAAAATAAGACACGGAGTGATACACCAAATTCAGTCTTAACGAAGCTAATAATCTTGTCACGATCCAAGCGACGCTACCAGACATGACGTTCTGACTTCTGACGCGTTATTAACGTCGAGCTTCGTGACGCGCAACACAACTGTTGAACGTCACATTGACGCGTCGCGATACGTTGTATGATGAGGGTGAGTGTTAACATTGTTAAATACAGAACAAAACCGCTCATTATGATACGAATGCGACGCGCAATTCACATGACACATTCATAAATATAAAAAGAAACTTCTATTTTTTATTTTGCGTTATTGTAGATAAATAGAAGTCTTGGTTATAAGACAAAATATGTTATATAAGACAAAATATATTATATAGTCTTACATTATACATTATATTACAATTCTAAATTATCTCCTATGTTATTCCTCTGTTTTACATATATTTAATATAATATACTTGTATAGTATATTAAAAGTCATCTTAATTTAAATATATTTTTTAACGTTGTTTTTGTAAAAATTTAAAAATATTTGGACTTTTAGCACTTTTTCATGTTTTAAATTATATTTTTTTAATGCCATTTTTGGAAAAAACTACATATTTTAATTAGAGAGATTCTCTAAACAGTTTAAACATACTTGATTACTTTTATGATTTCAATACTTTCTAATGTCAGTATTTTATATTTCTATTTTAATTCAATTTTTAATTCAATTCATTTTTTTTTGCTGAAAAAGTTTTTCTTAGTTTACTTTTTTGGGGGAAAGAGAAAGAGAGATTTTACAAAAAATGTTATTCTAAAAGTATTATATATTTATTACCGATTAATTCATATGTACACAGATATATAATTTGTTTAAACACACAATTTTTACTTACAAAAAATATTTTCTAATAATTGATTATTATTTTTAATAATTTTTGTAATATGTGTGTAGAATATGTTTATCCCCCGCCCATGCAGCGCGCGTTTGATTAACTTTTTTCTTTTTAATTTATTTAATAAATATTAATATTGTTTGTAATAAAAAATATTATATATATTAATATATAAGTTTGTTTAACTAAAGTAAGATATATAAATTTTGATATTTTATAATATTTATTTTCTTTGGTACCACTTTCTGCCTTTCTAATCAAGTTGTTTTTATAAATTTATGATAAATTTTATGCTCTTTTTGTTATTTTAATTATTTTTGAAAAATGGAAAACACACAATATCTATCAATAATTATTATGATTGTCATTTGAAAGATTGTGAAAATAGTCTGAAGAGCCAATGTAAGATTTCGCCAATATCCAGAGAACATAAATGTTTTACATGCAATAAGGCGTTTGTCCCGGATGGTCGAAACTGCCCACAGTCCGATTTTATTACTGGACCGCAAAGAGGCTTTTGTGGAAGAAAAGCGACAAGACAAGAACTAGAGGTGTTAAAAAAATTCTCGCATAAATGTGAAAGATGTTTTTGTATTTGTAGATTTATGTTCTGAATATTCATAATGAATCAACATAAGTATAATATCCATATAATCTATCACATAGTTAAAACCGTCACTAAATTTGTTTCTCCCCCCCCCCCTCTTTTTTTGTCTTTTCCTCAGTCTTCTCTCCCGCAATTTCTCTTCCTTCCCTTTCCTTTTTACTCTTCTTTTCCTTTTTTTCCTCTTTCTCTTCAATCTTCCTTCTCTTTCCTTTTTTTTCTTTCCCACAACTTTCTTCTTCTCTTTGCTTCCTTCTTCTTTCCTTCCCTTTCTCTAGCAATAGAAAAATTTCAAAGATTACATAAATGCCAAATTCGAATAAAATAGAATTTTTTAAAAATTGAAAAACTATTAATACGACAAACACACACACACACACACACACACATGCATATAATTTAATTATATTTATATTAATATTTTTTAATGTAATTTAATTTTAATGTAATGTAATTTTTGTAAAATATTTTTTTTCTTTTTTCTTTAGAAAAATGTTGTTTTGTTAAATATTACATTTTTATAGAGCATCTTTTATATACATATATAATTATAAAAATTTTATTTATTACCGATTGATTTACATATGTACCGCACAACTGGATAAAGCTGTATTTAAAAAAATATCTAAAAATAGAAAAAAAATGTTGTACGGTAAAATTAAATAATTTTACTTTTTAAATGCTTCATACATCTCTATGTTACTTTTATAGATTTTTATGCATGGTATTACAAAATTTACAGTTAAGAAAATATAATTAAAAATATATGTATAAGAAAAGACAGGTAAATTTGCCAATAAAGCCAAATGTTGCTTTATATAACTATGATTCCGTTTCAAAAATGACGGTGATTTCTATGTAATTTTTTCTACTTAGAGATTTTGTTTATTAAAAACCTGTCTTCTCGAAACAATATATAAATATAATACTATAAAAACTATATTTTTGTATCTCTCCTCTTTTGGAGAAATTTAGATCATTTCAATTAAAATAAAACATTTTGCATATACGAAATATGGACAAAATCTCAAAATGACCGAATATCTCAGAAACAAAACAGCCAAGAAAATTTCAAGCAAAAATTATAAAGCTTCAAGTGGATCGA
Source organism: Cataglyphis livida (assembly GCA_039654365.1). NCBI lineage: Eukaryota > Metazoa > Arthropoda > Insecta > Hymenoptera > Formicidae > Cataglyphis > Cataglyphis livida. The sequence continues at coordinate 8,756,059 of JBCEZV010000092.1, forward strand.
ATAGTAATATTATATTTTCACTCTAAATTATTTTATGAAAATTATGTAAAAATACCGTAAATTTTCAATTGATAACTCAGAAATTTCTTATATGAAAAACAATTTAATTATGCCATTTTAAAATTGACTGAACGTATATAATAAAAAATTAATATAATTTAAAAAAAATTTAAATAACCTAAAAATCTAAAGTAATCTCTATATGATCTTCACAAAATGATTCAAGGATAAAATATATATCATTTGATGCTCTATTTAAAATCCTACAAAGTAAACATATGTATGTATATGTTATATTGTATATATAATAAAGTAAAAATGATAAAAAAGAAAAATTATTTGATATTTTTTTTTTAATTCAGCGCTTTATAAAGACCGCTTTGTAAAGGCCGTAGAATTGACGGCATATTTAATATGTAAAATTTTTTTTAGCTTGATACACGCACAGATACAATTTGTAGAATGCGAACTGTCATAAATGACAGTCGGCGCATGTAAATACATATGTGGGCTCACGGTATGTAGCACATACGATTTATGGCGGTCAGTTTATTGAAATGGACAGACCCTGCCTTCATCCCCACGACACTCGCCAAAATCATTTCTTGGCTTTCGCGCATATGTAGAGATCTATAAGAGATATAACTTTTCTGTGCATCCGGCGACACATTCTGCATTCGGCTAGATCGGCCGAACTTGGCTGCTGTTGTCTCCTGCGCGCTAAATCTTTAATATTCTATTTAATATCTCGCTTCTCGCGCACTCGCTCTCCCACTTCCTCCTCTAGCATCCTCTGCGCCACGAGTGCCCGCGAACATATAAATCAAATGGAAGATATTAGTCGTTTTTTTGCCGGCGCGGCGGTTCGGACGTTCCAACGCGACCTTCCATAATTGTTTTTCCGGATTATAAATTTTCTTTTTTACCCCTCGTAGCGACAAAACCTTCTTCCAAAAAGGTAAACGCTTTTTCTTAATCAATCTATCTATTTTCCATGAGCGTTTTTGTGCGTTTAAACTTTCTTTGTCAATTATAATTAACGCTGAATGTTAAGATGTAGACAAAATCCATAAGATTTGCTTAATCAAGAGAAATAAATATAATTTATAAGAAAGAGATTCTTGTAATATTTACATTAATAAAATTTACTTTTATTTGATATTTATCCTATATAATTGACATGTTTAAAAAATATATTAATTAATTTTATTTATAAAATTAAGTTTTTTTATAATATAACAAAAACATTTGCTACATATTTCATTTAAAAAATGATATTATATATGCATTCTATTTCAATATTGAATTGGAATATTGAGTTGACCATGAAAATATTATTTTGTCTTGATAAAGAAGAAAGAGAGAGAGAGAAACACAAAGAGAGAAAGAAAAGAAACAATTGCCTAATATTGCAATGGTTAATATATTAGATGTCTTTATTTGCATAAAAAAAAATATAAAAAATTAGATGTATTAATTCTACAAATCATGTTAAATTGATAAATCCATCAATGAAGGTCGAATGACACAGTATAATTTCGGAAATGCTCCATAATCGTCTATATCTTGCATAACAGACACCCATATTTATACCAAAGTGAAGGAGCAGATAATATTTATAGGGTATCTTCGTTCCTCGCCCCCTTCATTCTTACTCGGGGAGACGGTACCCGTGATACAGTATCGTTTAAACGGGAGAGTTCAGGGGTTAAGAGGAGAGATTTTAGGGTCGCGTTAATTAATACTGTAGCACCGTTGGCATCCCCCCCCCCCCTTCTATATCCACGCGCACGACACTAACTATATAACTTAAGCTGCCATTAATTCACATCAACGTCTTTCTATCGCGTTAGGGGCTGGTGACTTGCATCCTTATTGCTGAAGTGAGATAAGTGAATGGATACTCAAAAGGAAGCACATCGTAATTTTACATGTTCCTTTAAACATGAAAATCGGCGAAGAAAAATACGATATCTTAAATGTCCCATACTTATGAAATCTCTTTATGTATGAATATAGTCTTTCTTTTTTTTTTAAATAGTTAATTAATAATTTTTTTAGGTAAAAAATTTAGTAGCGACGATTAAAAGGTTATTACAAAATTTTATATACAAAATATTTTCTTTTTTGTACTTGTGAGGTGAATTTAAATAAATCAAAGCGATATTAATTATATATGTATATAAATGGGTTTAGATTCCTGAATATGAATATGAACGATATGAAGATATTAGTCGAATGGATATCATCGGCATAAGATTGTTTGTCACAATGTGATGCAAGTATAAATGTAGCTATGCAGAAAGTTCTTTGAAAAAAAATAACAGAGATAGTAATCATGAGTGGGTTCACAATACTTGATATCGCTGAGCGATAAGCAATTTAGGTTTTCGTCACGCACACGTCTCATATGACCCATGAATCTAATCGTTGTCACTTTTAAAAACAAGCGACTTGCAACATCTTTATCTTTAGTTCTCCGTTCTCTCAATCGGTTTGTATCATCCAATATTAAACTAGATAATGTTTTATAAATTTGATACAAAAAATATCTTATCACTAAAAATATGTAATATATTAATTTATATAAGATAAGTAAGAAAAAATTAATAAGTAAAAATGTGTCGATCATTATTATTATATATTGCATAAAAACAAATTAATGCAAACTGATATATAAAAACATCTCTTTTATTTAAATTTAAAATAAAAATTCTTAATTAATAAAAAATTATTAAGACATAGTCTTTTAACTATAACGAATTGAAAATAAGAGATATATCATGATTAAAATTTAAAGAGATTTGTTGTATAACATAAGAGTTTGATTTATATATAGTTATATTAAAATATATATAATATTAAAAAAAGAAATTGTAACAAATAATTATATTTCTCGATTTTTTAAGTAAAATTTATCTTCTTTGAAAAAAATTGCTAAAAGATAATAGAAATATAAGAAATATATCTTTTAACATAAAAATAAACTTTTCTATAATAAAACTTATACATATTTATATATATTTATAATAAGACTTATTTTTATATATATATGATATTTTTTAAGATCCAAAATAATTTTTCAACAATTACATTTCACATTTGTTATAAAGCAATTTATATTTCTTGTAAAAAAATTCTGACTAAATAAAATTTATTTTAATTTGTTTCATAAATTAATTGCAAACCCTCAAAAACTACATAAAATTTCATAAAAATTTGAGTATTTATTTAGCTAAATCAAATCACACACTTCTAAGATTCACGCAGTCGGGATCAATATCAATTTTCTTTTTTATAGGCCTTCTCGTTCGGTGATAATAAATTCCGCGAGGCTGCTTGAATCAGAACGAATGTCTCTGGCAGTCTTACGGAAAGGGAAAAACGCTGTTGACACGCGTGTCCAACGTCCGAAAGTCCTAGTACGTCTGGGTGGGATCTTTCCCGTTGGTTAAGCCGATCATTGCCACAGTAACAAGCCGGCTATTGACAGGTCCTCGTCTGCCATCGCGTTGCGTAGGTGTGAGTATATCCTAGGTACGTCTTTGTATAGGCACGGCTAAGGGGGACGTTCGGGACAAACCGCAGTTTGACCGCCGCGCGGTGGTGTTACTACGGGTTCCACATACTAATGGAGCATTACCTTAACACCCTCTATCCGGGCTCTCGTTCAGTTAGTTACTCCTCGGGGATGTGAAAGAAAGGACGGGAAAGAAGAAAGAGAAAGAGTATCCTCGGTATCTCTCTACCGATTCACTTCTCTTCATTCGTCGAAGACGAAGGCGGGTGGCCTTTCCCTCCCCCCCCCCCTCCTCTTCCCCCATCTCCTCTAGCTTTTCTCCATCATCTTCTTCTCTCTCGTCTCGGTTTTGCCCCCATTTTACTCCTTTTTGATCGATTGCTCGGGAAATAGCACCCCAACATAAATCGTTATCGCTATTCGACGTTCCGCTATATTCCACATTAAAGTTGAAATGCAATCTAATTGTATGAAAATCACTTCTATTATCAACGCACGAATATATATCTTTAATGTCAGAAACATTTTCTACATATGTATAGCAATAGTGCAAAATATTTGAAAATAATAGGTAAAAACTTATAGCATTTGTAACCAATAAATAAAATTCTGTTCCTTTTTTTTTCTAACAATAAGAAAAGTTAAATTCTCTATATTCAAAAATATCATATTTTTAATATTGTATATTAATTAATAAGTAATTGATATCTATAAATGTTACATGCGCGCATCGTTGACAGATACACTTCCATTAATGTAACATTATAAAAGTTTGAAAATTTGAAGTGCATAAAATTTACAAACGCATATGTCAAAATGATTTATATTGTCTCCATATAATAAAAATAGTAATAAAAATAATTAGAAAAGAAAAAATATATGAAACATTGAATAAAAATAGGCATTCTATATTGAGATTCTTTGAATAAAAATCGCCTATTGTGACAAAAGTGTCATACTCATTTGTCAATGTCTTCAAAATACAATTTTTTCTTTAAAGAAATTAATTTTTTTCCAAGATGTCAAAGAAAAGAGAGAGAGAGAGAGAGAGAGAGAGAGTACGCAAATCTTTTTTATCCTTCCGTTTCTCGCCGTCAAATTGTGCCGACATTCCGGATTGTGATTTCCAAAAGATTCGACCGGAAACAATACGAGAGGTACGATTTGCGATAGCGATAGCCGGCGCCCGAAGATAGCGGCAATGGTGGCGGGGTGACGAATTGCATGAATTTCAATCGACGTCTTATCTGGTGCACGAGTGAGACTCAAGTGCCGCTGGATCGTGATCAAGTGGACCGCCATGGTGAGGACAATACACGCCACGACCGCCAAGCGACAACGCTATCAAACTCGTTGAGGCGTATTGCTCTTTTGTTCAGGTCTTCTACTGCACCTGCCGCATATACGCGATGATCGAGATGTTGCCGTGAGAGCCTGCAAAACGTTATACAACGTAAATGCATAAGATTAAATTAATAATTTTTTTTTTCTTTGTGATATCTATTATTGTAATAATAAAATATTGTATCATTGTAACCATAAAATTAGTAATTATTGATGTTATAATTAATAATATCTATTAATAACAATAAAATATTAATAATTAATGTTTTTCTTTTCATGACATCTATTATATAATAATAATATCATATTCAAATGTAAAATATATCTCTATTAGAATATATAATTTTCATATTAAATAAATTTTAAAGAGCTTTTAATATAGCAACACTCTTCTATTTTTGATATAAATTCTTTTTTAAAAAGTTAAAAAGTTTTATTTTATGGTTGAAAATCATATTTATTTTTATCAAAAAATTAAAAAAATTGTTTTTTTTTCTGCTATTTCATCTATTGTTTTATCATAAATATAGAATTTATGTTATGTAGTTATAGATTATAATATAAGATTTAAATTAAAACGTAACATTTGAAAATGACATTAACGATTATATATGCTCTTAATATAGAGATTGTTTACTTAAAGTTTTGTAGCATTGTAATAAATACAAACGTTACAATATAAGCAGCAATAAATGATAACTTTTCAAATTTTTCTACGTATATATGAAACGTTGTCTCCTCTCCTGGTCAATAGAATACTATAGTTATAGATTTCGTAAAAGCGATGTGACTGCTACCATATTAAACCCATCTCAAGACTATAGTGCAACTTTAAGACCTCACATATATTCGAAGCTCTGACGTCTCAGCCCCTCTCCCAGACTATGTCAACCCCTATACGGTTATACGATTCGGGACTGCTAAGGGGTAGAATGGTACAGCATCCGATAGGATTTACTGCCGCAGACATATTTCAGGTTCGATCCAAGGATTTCAGTCATCGGCGGACACGCACGTTTCCTAATGCGTCTCATGTTTGCCTCTTTCAGCTGTTTTATACTTTTGTCATAATATTCGGAATAGATTCGGATAAGATATGAAGTAAGTATTCGATTAATTTTTACAAACATAAGTGATAAGGAAGAAATTTATATAATAGATTATTAGTCTATATTCAATCTTGTACGATTAAATATTTATTTATGCGTTGTCATATTTAACATTGTATAAGATATATGTACATTTATTATTATTAAAAAAACGCTGAAATAATAAAGATTTGTAAAAATGTATGTTTTAATGCAATCCAAGTACACTAAATTTTCATATTTTATTTTAATTTGAAAGCCGTTTTATATTCATAAAAATTTGTATATAATATTTTTTTAAATTGTGTAGAATGTGCTTCACATCAAATACTCAAACACACACACACACATAAATTTAAAAAATTCTAATTTATTTCAAGTCAATTATAAATTGATAATGCATAACTAATATGGCTAGCTATATTCATGTCATATCTATATGTTAAAGAATGCATTTCAATAATGTAATAGTTTGATTTTTTAAACATTTATTTATTATATTTATAGAAAGATTTGGATAATTTTTTATGTATTTGGCGTGTGTGTTTTAACTTTCCAGAAAAATTTTTGTAACGACACTATTATAAACATAATTTGTAAATAATAATAAATATAACTTTTTTTATAATTATGTATACATACACACATATTATGATCTAATTAATTATATTATAATACATAGTGTGTTACATAAATAATAAATAATTAGAAATATAATTCAAGGAATAGAAATAAATTGATAATTTATTTGTATTTTTTTTCTTTTTGATACCAACACGTGAATACTCAAAGAATACAATTCTTCGAATACTCGCTCTTCTGTGAGATCATCATGAAAGCAATTAAGTAATGCACTGTGGGGAGTAAGGTCTACTGGGATCGAATAAAATCGAAAACATTTGAAGATAAACGACAATCAACAAAATCTTGGAAACACGCCTGATTAATCGTACATTACTTGAAATAATGTTTCATATTGACATGTTTAACAAAAATATAATAGATAATTGATACTTTAATAAATAATATATTTTTAATTGCAATATTTCACAGATCTATTATTTCTCCTTTTCAAACGTATTTGATATTAATAAATACCAAATAAAACTGTTGCAAATATTAAAAATTTTTAATATTCTCTTTCTCTCTCTTTCTCTCTCCCTCCTCAAATATTAAAAATTTTAAATATTCTACAAAGTATTTTGTAAATATAAGACATTTTTTTTATATTTACAGAACAAGAAACTTTGAATGTTTCAAGTTATATTATATTTTTATAATTTTCTTTACTTATATGTATGTGAAAGAAAGAGAGAGAGAAAGAGACACACACAAAAATTAAAAATACAATGCGTTTAAAATATCAAATTAATATCGCGTGAGAAAATTATTATATAAGTTACTAAGGAAGGAAATCTGTAAAGGAAAAGTAAGTGATCGAGGAGGAAAGATCAAATCAGCTGGTAAATTAGACGACGATTGTTCGCACTCTCTCTAGGACCAAGAAATGCTGCTAATCAAGAGTTTGCACTTGGCCTTTTTCGCCGAAACGAATTTTGTTCTTCCACAGCAACGCTCGAATTTTGTCTTCTTTCCTATCTCTGTTTCCCCACTGTCACCTTCCCACACTCCGAAAATCTTTAACTTGTGAGGCCTCGTGAAAGTCAGAACTGGCGCTAACTCGAGTCCACTAACGGGGCAATCAGATCGCCTCTGTTGGGACAACAAACTGCTCCATCGCCCTTGCGAGCGAATGCCGATGCTTGTATGGCTTATTTATCGAAGAAGTTTCCGGGGGTTAAACAGCAGTAAATCCTTCCTCCCTTACCGCCTACTCGCGCCCCTATCCACGAGAAAAGGATACTATGACTTAATTGCAAGAGCTTGATACTATGTTTCATTGATTGGATAACGATGATTTGTGAAGCTGCTAATCTGAAAATAAAAACAAACCGAATAACGAAAGAATATTATAATATTTTCTTTTCAATAAATTTTATTACTTTTGATTTATTACTTAATGTATCATATTTATTGATATGCATTAAGTCTTAAAAAAATTCTTCATCAGAGAATATCTTATTAATGTTTCATAATTATATTAAAATACATGTAAATACAAGTAAAATAAAAACAAGAAAAAATGGATTACTTAGTGAGAGCTAATGAGAATCAAACATAGAAATAGAACGTGAATATTTTGATTCTTTAATTAAACGTTTTGGTTGAAACGGTCTTTCTTGGACTATCTTAATAACTCAATAATTGTTAATAAAAATTATTTATGTCACGTAGAGAAATGATACAAAAATGAATGATACTTTATAGGTACTTATTATAGGTACTATAGTTTACAAAAATTGCACAAACTTAAATTATAAACCGCTTTAAAAGATTTCAAAAACTAATTTTCTACATTATTTACGTATAGAATATTGCAAATTAAAATATTCCTTACCTTAAATTGATTATAGAGGAAGTTTATCGCAAAAAACATCTTATTGCACCGTTATAAGATTTCAATCAAGTTAAGATTGATGATATATCTTTACAGAGAATTCATCGCGCGAAGAAATGACCACGTGTTCGACAGAAAAAAACGAACCAAAGAGATGATTGCGCATGGTATGGCAGAAGCAAAGAAGACCAATGGACTAGGCACGATTCTTTACGAGTCTAATTGAGCGCAGAGATAACGCGATTGATTCCCGTTCTAGGCAATAACGTTTCCTTGTTTCCGCTCTCTTTAATGGGTGAGCTAATCGCTGCTGGTACCTTAACTATACTCATATCGCATTCTCATCCGCGCGTTGTTATCGATTGTCTCAGGATCGAAATGTTTGTCACCAGGATTCATTTTGTGTAAAGACTGGTAATTTATTTGATCGGTAATTGTACTTTGTTTTATTTAAGGTTATTTTAATCAAATTAGTAATCAACTTAAAAATATACAAATTTATAATTATTCGTTATTGTAATTAAATTAAGTCATAACATTAAAATAAAAAATTATATAAATTTTTTTTTGCATTTACAAACACACACAAACGTATCAAAATAAAACTACATAAAAATTAATTATTCTGAGACATAAACTGATAATAGAATTTAATATTAATTATAACTACATGGATTTATAATATTCATAAAAGTAATTTTTTGTTGAAAATATTAACAATAAAACAATAATAACAAAATATAACAATAAAAATATTAAATATAAACATAAATTCTAATAGTATAATAAATAACTCTTTTAAATATATGGAATTAAATATTACATTTATATTTACATGAAATTAAATATACTTTTGTTCTTATAAATTTGAAATTTTACATTGTGTATCAATTACGACATGATATATTTTATTATTTTATTTATGATTATTATATTATATTGAGAATCCATTATCAGAGAAAGCGTTAAAGAGATTAAAGTGCTTAATATCAACGTGTAGAAATTTCTTTCTACATAGCTTTATCAAGTTTTAATCAAAGTGTTATAAAATTTGCTTATACTAAAAATAGAGTACGGATTAAAACATACATGTAGATAAAATTATATATTAGGAATTATATGAATAAAAAAACCACACACATACACCACATACAAATAAAGATTTTTCAAAATATTTTATCAAACTTACTTATATACACACACACAGTATGCCTCACTTTAATATTAGTTTAGTACTTTATAAAAAATTATCAGATTATAAAAATTATTAGATTTATAAAAATTATTAAATTTATACTGATTATTTATACCAAAAATCTGTTAATTTAGAAGATATAATGTTTTAATTTTAATGTTGTAAAATAGTATGATATATATATCTTCTTAAGGCAGTTTAAAAGAATATCCTTTCAACATCCTTTCTAGATAAAAATTTCTCGATCATTACATGATCTATCAACGTTTTCAAATATTTTATTATACATTTGTTAATATATACTTGAAAAATCCTCAACTTAAAGTTATTTAAAATAATTATTTAAAAAGTTATTTAAAATAGATTTATTATAATAAATTTTTAAGTTTTTAAATAATCCAACAGCAATAATATTCCAATATATATTTGGTTAAAAAAATTATTATACAATAAAAAAATTATGTAATAAGTAACTTCAAAATAAAAATGGGAAGATATTTAAATTATAGTAATGAATTTAATCATAGTTTTTTAATAATGCAAATAAAACAAGCTGCACACACAACTAAGAAATAGATATAGGTGATTTTTACTGTTTAGCAATTTACAAACATATACACATAAAATAGATAAGAATAAAGTAACATTTAATGTAGATCATATCACATATCTGGTTATTCAGTTAATATCTATGTTAATAGATGTGTTAAATGTGCGAAGTAACTTATCACTGGCACTGATAGACATTCATACGAGAATAACGTTGTGTACAAGGGTTACCTACGGGACCTCAGAAAACATGTGAAGCTCGATCGTCGCTGGATATATAAGTATTCCCAGAGGCGAGGGGCAATTTGTCCCGGTCATTTGGCAAGTCCACTGGGACTCCCTGACTGTAATCCAATCACTAGCCACACTCTTTCTCTTTCCACTTCCACCCCTTCTCTCGCTCTCTCCTTTTGCCCCTTCTCCCATCCATCCTTGTCACCACCCTCCTACTCCAACAACTCCCCTATTCGATCGTCATTGAGTCTTCTGCAATCTTGACCGAGTGACGCGAAGACTGCTCCAAACTGTGCAGGAATTCTTCTATTGCAAGTGCAATCGAAAACCACACACGGTTAGTTATATGATTATAATAATTAGTATACAATAAAAGGTATTTTAGTGATGAAGAAAAGTTAGCGATAATTTTCCATTTTCATCGAACATAGAATTTTGTAAAATTGCTAAGATAGCTTATAATATTTATTACTTACTAAAATAATGAATTTCTTATAAAATATTACAGCGAGAAATAACTGATGCGCAGTTGATTTGTTAATAATTTTCTTTTATTCTAGAAAATTAAACTTATAATACCTTGCCTTTTATATACGTTTGTAACTATTATTATCTTTATACGTTTTTTAATATTATTTGTATATATTCTGTAATATTAATTTTTTTATTGTGTTATAAATGTAAAGTATTCTTCGGAAAATATTACATTTTTCTATAAATATCTTGTAGTTTTTTAGCAAAACATAATTGATACAAAATTTCTGTACTATTTATATTCACTGAATTATTTTTTCCATTTTCAAAAAGCGTAATTATTTATAATAAATTAAACATTAAAAAAATAAAAAACAAATAATTTTTTTTACAAATATAGAATTTATTAATATATATGCATAATTAATTTTTTATAAATTAATTTTGACATGAAATTTATTAGCATTTTGAGAAAATCTTTAGTCTAAATAAACATATAAAAAATGTTTTATTGTTTGTGACCATTAATGCTTAAATTTACATATAAATTTATATATAATTTTCTTATGTTTCTTTCTATAATTTTCTTTCAAATTTGAATATTATTTTCCTTTATTTGAATAAAACATTCTCTCTCTAATAACTTACCTAAAAACATACCTTATTTGAATTAATAATTTTTTTAAATAAAATTTTTCTAATATCCAACACATATTATAACTATGCATAGTGTCTAAACAACTATGTAAAATATGTTAAAACAGTTTTTTTTTTTAATTTGAACTACAAAATTCTCAAATTTTGTGACATAAAAATGAAAAACCATTTTTAGAAATCGATCTTCTATATTCTTTATATTATCCATGTTAAAAAGATTTTTTTTTTACCTCAATAAATAAAGTATTTCTCTTTTTTTATTAAGCAATTGTTAAAATAATTAATAATAATTTTATTAAAAACTTTTTTTTCTTAACTATATCATTTATTAATTCTGTAAAGCAATGCATTATTACACACATTTTATTTCTATATTCTATATGTATATGTGTAGTTCACGTTCTTTTGTGTTTTTCCGTCATTGAAGTATATATGAAGATATAGTGAAATACGCGAATTTTCACAGGATCGTGCCTGCAGGCGAACGCCATACGTGATGTCGATCTGTAAAAGGGCTGTGTTACGAATTAGCCTTGTTGTGAGACCCGCGGACCCTTTATGCTACCGCCTCACGTGCACTTTTCTTTTCTCAGCCTTTAAACTGACCGACCCCGCGTTCCAAAGTACGACGGAAACGTGGCCTGACGTGCCTTTCGCGCACAATTTTATTTCTTTCCCGTTAACATGCGAATATCTTTTTCTCTTTTATTCCGATCGCGAGAAACAGAAAGAAAAATGTATTCCGCTCGATCGAGGGTGGTTCGCGCGCGCGATTTGCATTTTTTCTTTTCCACGTGCATCTTCTATCAATGCATGACCTATCGCTAGAAAAAATTCTAATTTAATTTTAGATAATTTAGATATCAATAAACATATTATATAAGATAAATGATAGAATATTATTGAATCATATATTTTATTATAACATTCATTTATTCGAGTATAAATGTATGTTATAATAAAATATATAAATATTTCAAAAATATGAAGTTTATAAAAATAATATTAACAAATTTATCGCAATTATAAAAATGAATACAGATCTGAAGCAAAAATATATGCATTAATTATAAAATTCATGTTTTGCATTTAAAAAAAAAAATGCACTCTTGAAAATAACAAAATAAATTTTAATTTTATTCAAAACAATGAAAATTTAAAAAAAGTTAATTAGCAAGTAGGGCAAAAAATGTCGATCAAAATGTAGCCAAACATATAAAAAAAAATTTTAATAAACTTTTTAATATGTTGAAGTTGATTCAATATCAAAAGAAAGGCATATAAAGATGGATAGCTTTTTTTTATATATGATTTCACAACTGCACTTTCCACCTTAATGCAAAACAAAATGTTTCATTTAATACTCTCATTTATTAAATAGTTTTGGTACATATATAACCGCACGTAAATTCGGCCAAGCGGTGTTGTAATTACCGCGCCATGATTTAGGACTCACCCGTTATAGAGTCAAACGCCTTTGATTTATGATGCTGCACGCTGAAATTAATTCGAATACGATATACGTATAATTCACAAAGGCTGTAACCATAACGATACACATACCCATACACACATACACACACACACATACACACACACACACACACACACGCATATATAT